>KZ869810.1:43258-53351 GCA_003456935.1 Machilis hrabei | reverse complement strand
TTTATGTTTTCACTTGTCTCAGTTCACGTTTGCTTTTTAGGTAAAGCTTTCCCTCACTGTCAGGCCTTAGAACAACAATCGAACCGTCCTCGGACCAGACATTTTTTAAGCCGAATTTGTGCGATGCTTCTTGTAGCAGTTCAAGTCTCTGGTGGCACAGATCCTCTCTTATCGTGATATTAGTGCCCTTTAGCTTTCTCTTGCGTCTGAAATCTTCTTGTCTTTTCCTATAACTAACAAATTTTACAATCACACATCTCTTTTTGCATTGAACTCGGCTACCCACTCTATGGCTTCTACAAATGTCCGACTGATCAATGTTTACACCAAGTTTGTCCTTAAAAAAACGTGTTTACCACTCGTTGCTCTGGATCTAATGAATCCTGTTCAGTTTCATGCATAGTGAAGATAACTACTAGCCTATGATCGGTGGTTCAGAGTTACTCAGGAAGTTATTTCTCTGCAGGGCAGAATCTTTGAAGTGGGCCTGGAAGAATCGGTTTATTCCTTATTTCTTGTCCAAAGAATAAATACATCCTCCTTTGTCATCTTAAACATGATTTCCAGGAAAATTCTGAAGGTCTGTAAAAGTAAAGAGCGCTCAGAGATTAAGTCACAATATATTGGACGAAAGTTTAAAAAAATCATAATATCACTTGTCACATAAAGTTTGTACTTGAAATCTCTTCCACAAATCCATGGCATGATGGTATTCAGAGTCTGAACAAGCTTCATCTTTGAGCAGGTTGTAGAAATATATTCTTAATTTGGCCCTGAAACTTGTCTGTAAGTAATCCTATGAAAAAAAAACATCTTTTCCTAGAAGACATAAGAACTTGGTCAATGCTTTGGAATTGTTGTGGCAGATGTCAGAGCTTGTCTACGTCCTCCAAAGCGAAAGTTACACTAACATGTCAAACAAAACATTAAAGAACAGTACCGAGCATGAACCTCAAATTTCTCAGGGAAAACAGAGACGTATATTTCAAAGTTGTTAGGAATGCATGAAATCCAGTTTTGGAGATTATGCAAAACAACAGGAATGATAAGGTCTTCAATTCTCCTATTATCAGCCGTCAATAAATCTTACCCCATGCCGGGATCAAACCCAAAACTTTTGGCACCAACTCACCTATCACGAAACCAGCCATATCTAAAATAATGGGACTGGTGGGTTGGTAATATCGTACCACATTGTTCCTCACAATTAGTGGGACCTGCTACGTGATTTCTTGCACAAGTAGTGCTTCACATAGAGGATTTAAGTAATGGTCCCATATTAAGTTCTTAATTCTTAGAACAGTTGGTCTTAAGGACTGTTGAAGATTACTCCTATCATTAGTCTTCAAATAATCAAATATGGGGTGTGAATATTTTAAGTCTAATAATAAAAGGCTTTGAGTAATGTTCAACGGTCCTCAAGACCAAAACAATATGCCAACGTAAGCAATTATTCCATACGTTATTGTGCTAAATTATTAAATTCAGTTCAGTTTCAGTACCCTATCTTCATTTTCTATTTTAAAAGCTCGTGAATCCAATTTTTATATTACATGTTACAAATCTGCTGTAACATTCTGCACTACTCACCTCCGTAGACTGTCTTCAACTTTGTTACATGTTTCTTCATTTATTTAACTCTGTTCTACTTAAGCAAAAAAGATCTTCACAAGCACTTTGCATCACATTCCAGTTATAAATGTACCATTGAAGTAAAATCCATTGTGATGGCAAACTGGATGTTGTCAATATTAAAATGGGTGCCAAATTTTATGTGAACCAAGTGTTTTATTTCTAATCACTTGCTATCAAGTTTAAGCATTTGTGTATAAACTAGTGCTTCGTCAAGATAAGTTAGCATCTCTCTACCAATTAAGAAAACCTTTGGAAAATGATATTCATTAGATACATTGCACCTGTTGATCTAAAAAAAGAAACACAGATAGAAAATGAATAGTTTAATATGTGGAGTTGGGTTTGTCAAGTCTCATATATGTTATAAAAACATAAATTTTATCTTTTCAACTTGTCATTCAACTTTCTGGAATCATTTAACAAGACACATAGCATCTTTCGTGTTTACAGATACTTAGAATGAACATTTCTGAGGAACTTCTCTTGATGTGCTGTTTAAAGGATATAGTTTGAGAGGGGTTTCTAGGACCCTTGTGTAACAGCTGAGAATTAAATTCTTCTTGATTCACTCTGAGATTTTAAAATATGAATGAATTAATATAATAAAATTTCTTAAAATACACATTCTAAAAGCTTGAAGATAGTTTGCTTTTCAAAACTATAAAATCCATTCTACACCAAAGACAAACAAGCTTAACAGCCAATAGTCATGGTNATATGTGCTTTTAAAATTACCTTTATAGCTTTTCCTGAGTCCACACCTGTTACTGAAACACAAATATACAAAGAACAAAACACCAGTAGATCATTCAACTTATGAACCCCGGCTTCGGTGTATAACTTTTTTTAGCAGCAAAAAGGTTACTGCAGGAACATGTTTTCTCTGTTTTCATTTGATGAATGCATAACATAGTACAAACAGTTGTACAGTGGTGGCAGGATGAGTGCATTGCACAAGTGGCCACTTTGCCTCTTTATCTGCATCATCTGACACCGCAGACACCGGTGCTGTAAGATACGAGACGGCACAACTTCTTCTAACCTTTACATGAACCTTTCCTGTTGTTTAAAATCTTCATCTGTCTTCATCTTCCAACTTTACAGGACCAGCAACACATTTCACAGTATTGTTTTCTTCTATTGCAGTGTCGCTGCCAGATTCTTTTTTCTTCTTTTTCCTCTCTAACCATTCCATCTTATGCATTCGTTTCTGATGTCCATAACAATTTCCGTCATTGGTGAATAAACGGAAGCAAAAGGGACACTGGTAAGGCTTCTCACCTGTATGCTGTCGCATGTGATACTGAAACAAAGAAGAGCAAAATACACTAGAAGAACGATTTATGGCTTTAGGTATTTTCTGGACTACAAAATAACACAAATTATTTGTTAAACATGGGAGGATGTAAGGTACTGAAAGACAAAAGAATCTGGTAAAATAAAATTTTTTTTTTAGAAGTCGTTGTCATTCTTTGTAGGCCTACCTTGGCTGCTGCTATACTTATGAAATTACTGCTACTAATTTTGAACAAACTAAAGGGAAGGGTAGTTATAATTAGCATCAAAGTGCCCCTTCCATTTCACGATAAACGTTGCCTATAGTGTCAAAAGCTGAGAAGCTCAAACCTACCCCTGACACAGTGGTTGAAAAATGCAGGCGTTGATTCTACTACTCTTCTTTCACTCAAGTGAAAGGACGGTCAACTGTTGGAGAGGGAATGCTAGCTGAAATTTCATCCAAGCCCACTATTAGTATTTGTGGCACTGTGTCTTCTGTTCTGGATGCTATGATTTTTGCCGAGTACAAATTAATACGATAGTTCCTTTCCCAGCTACGAGAATCTAATGATAATTTCTAACTACATGGAACTAAATATATTCTAGTACACTCTTGTTCCAGAATTTGATCTGGATGGCACAAGACTACTTTAAGTTTGCAATTCTAAATTCAACTCTCATATCCTTATCTCTCCGCACTTCAGTAACCTTGAGGACTAAAAGGAAGCGAGCCCAATTCCCTCCTATTTTTTATGTACTTTTTAAGGAAAAATAATGTTAAATGTGGTAAAGTAATATTGACTCACATGTTTAGTACTAAAATGTTATTGAAGTGGACAAAGAAGTTGCAATCGGAATGTTTTCCACTGAGCACAGAACTGTAACCACAAATACGCTACCCTGACTTTCTGCGAGATGCAAACAAATATAACACTGACAATCACAAAACAAAAGAGTAAATTGAGTTTCTACATTGTAAAAGTATACAATGTGGTACAAAATTTGTGTTTATCCAGAAAAATGGTGTACTCAATACTAGACATTTTACAACCAGATGCATGGATCAGAACAAATCTACACAAATTTTAAGGAGGAAAAAGGAAAAACCTGCTCTTCTAGCCTGCTTTCCTCCAACCAGGATCCATAGACAATAGTGAGATACACCTGCATAGATAGGTGTTTAGCAACAGTGATAAAGGAAGCTTTAAAACAAGACAATTTTGAAATATTCTCCTTCAAAAAGAAAATTTTACGAAAAACATAAGGACTATGGAAATCTATCTATTCATAACTAAATCAGAATTATACGCATAATGCAAATAATTTACTTTCAATAGAACAATTAGATAGAACAAGAGTTCTGTTAAAAATAATTTATATATTTTTACAAAATTTGTCATTATTTGAAAATAGCTTTTCCTATTGCCTTCTAAAATTTTGGTAGACTACTTCCCATCAATATTTTAGCTCGTACGGAAAAACAAGTATGATTAGTGATGGCATTTCCCAGACTACTTGTTTTGCTAAATGGCAAACACACGGATGTTATGGTAGTGGAGAGTGTTTTTTTTTATCTTTAATAACCCTTAGGCTGTGGCTACACTAGTTCCGTCCCGACCCAATTAGATCAGACCTGACAGCATCTGAAAAATAAATCGCGTTCTATTAAATTACGGTGGTTACATTGGATCCGTCCCGTCCTGATCCGACCCGATTCCGTCTTTTCAATATGGTTTTATTTTTCTGGCCGTTACCGGCCGACTTCAAGGACTATATATATAAAATGGCAATAATCAATCCAGCTGATGCAAAGATGATAACCTGCACTGTTTAAATTCAACTCATGCTTTTGCGAGTGGTTGTGTTTTATTAATATTTGTGGTTGGCGTTTATCAGAGTTTAGTTAATATGAAACAATTTGAAGAAATCCTTGAACTAAAATAATCAAGGACACAAACTTAATTTTATCATTGTCAGTCAGCGGTGACGGGACAGATCCGATCGGGTGCTAACGTGGCCACTTGGTCGGGACGAATCTGATCGGGAATGAATAGTACTATCATCTGCAAAGCTATGAAAGACACTTGTAGTAATAGAAAGTAGGTCATTTATATGTAGAATAAATAGAGTAGGAGACAAAACTGAACCTTGAGGAACACCAGCATTTATTGGAAAGTCAGCTGGCAAGGCATCAACAATTGGCAAGACAATTACGATAATCTCAAATCTAGTCCAGGGACTTCACTCTTATTTATTACACTGTTCCTGCAAGCAAGCATTTCGATCAGTTATGTATGTAGTCAACGTGGTTAACCCAGGAAGTGCCACATGTTAAATTCTCAAGTGCCACGCCGAAAAACACATTTGTGCAAAAGACTTACAACAAGAAAACCAATGATGGATCAAAACCCTACTTGTTATATATCCAATTAAAACTGAAACTCTGCACAATCTAATTAATGAATATATAACTTTCTTACTTACATTAACATAATATACATGTGGAGCAATTGGTGTTATGGACCTACTCAGAATTGTTTCACTCTCACTTTCAGTTGAGGAATCATCACTGTTTACATCATTATTTCCAGTTCCACCACCTACACTTGGCCTACTATTATATAATTCATTATCTTTGTCATAGTCACTATCTAACTCACTACAGTAATGTCTGATGAATATTCTTTGAAAGGTTTTTAAATGTCAGACAAACATTTTTGATGTTAGCAAGCCATTTTTCATGACTGTAAACAAAACATCAACAAAAGAAAGATAAAATGCATTTAAGTTGTAAAACTGTGTCGTCTAGTATTTGAATACTCCAATCGACATCTCACGAACCAAGATGGTCCTGCCATCTGTTAAGAAACTTGAAAAACATGACAAAGATACTAAATCTACTAACGTCCAACAAGATCGGACATTAGCAATTTAGAGCCAACATTCGGCCAATAAGATCGGACACTGGCACCTCCTGGGTTATATAAGAAAAAAATACACTGTTAATTACTTGAAAAATGTCTGTTTTGTAAATCCATTACATTTGATCCTATAATTATCTACTTTTTTTTGTAAGTACTGAAT
This sequence comes from Machilis hrabei, assembly GCA_003456935.1. NCBI lineage: Eukaryota > Metazoa > Arthropoda > Insecta > Archaeognatha > Machilidae > Machilis > Machilis hrabei. Next base: position 47,354 of record KZ869810.1, on the reverse strand, counting down.
GACTGCAACAGTGTATAATGAAAGAAACACAATAAACTCTCTGTTAACATAGAATATTTCATGCTACTGATGAAGGCGAAGAAAACTAACCTGAAATATCAAAATATACCATGTCGAAAAGAAAATTTTATCAAAAAAATAAGACAAAATACTTTTACCAAGCCTTTTCTTATATTTGACACTCAAGACATTTTATTGCAATTACAACATACTGAAGCCGACTATAATACATACACATTTCTCCACCTGATTTAGAGTAAAAATGGTTTCCAAGCTTATGCATATCTAACAAAATACCTTAATTTCCCATAACTATGGTCCACCTTTTCATCTTATTTTGTTACAGTTCCTGTTCAAAGTTTTATAATCTCATACAAATTTGGCTTTGGGCAGATACATACTTTGACTAAACAGTTACATCTCAATTATTGATAATAATTATGACCCTAGGTAAAAAAAAATACAGAACCCATGGTATATACTTGGGCACGGAGTTACCAAAATATGGTCCAGTATTGATACAACCTTGATTTTCTATCTCCAGAGACAAATGGAGTATAGTTGGGACCAGATACTAGTACAGTTGGTATATCTCATCTGCTACCTATATAAGCTGTATTTAAAGACAAATTTAAAATGACCACAACTAATTATTAACAAGTACAGGTACGGTACCATGCTACATATTAAACTATACACATAACTTTGGGTAAATATTGTAATAATACAATAACATATTTAAATGATTCTGTTTATTAAGACAAAAAATACAAATATGGTGAAAACTAGTAGAGGAAAGTTCAAAGTTCATAAGAAATCGTGCAATCATCCATTGCCCCAGTGATTTTCTAACTCTGGCACTTTAAACAACTTTCTTGTTGATGACAATTGCAATGGTGGATTAATTTTCTTGGCAATTTCTTTAAAATCATAATAAAGTTCGTCTTCTTTTTGTGGCCACTTCCACAACATGCCACACCTTTCCATACATGAGACAACCGCACCACTTATCCTTACTTCTTTCACCTTACCTGGCCACATTTCCCCCTCAAACGAGACAATAACATGCATGTTTTCTTCTATTTGGTCAATTGGCACAACTAGAGCTTCTGGTTCACAGACACTAGGAACTGCTTCACTCTCAAGGGAAATGTCAGTGTCAGATTCTAATATGAAATCATCACCTATGTCACTGTTACTATCTTCGCTGTCAGAAGTTTGATATTTCTGTTGGCATCCAATTATTTTCTTCCTTCCTTTAGTAATGGTTGCAGTACTTTTACAGGGATTTGTACTAGTGCTCGCTGATTCACCAGTCGTTCTAACCTCGAGACGTGACTTCTCCTGGGCTTTTCCTTTCTTTGATGACATCAAACGTGCAATGTCTTCTGACGAAATACTTTTCCCTGGATCCACCGTTAATTGTTTCTTCTTTCTCCGAATAATTGGCGAGGTGTTGTCAGATCTCAGCTTCTCCAGGTGTGTCAAAAAAGCATTTGTAACTTTGGATGGAATGTCAACCAATGCCATCTGATCCGCTGATGGTAATCTGCTTAAAACCTTTTGCCTATTGAGAGGAGATATCCCTGTCTTCCGGAATCCTGATTTACAATTTTCTGATGCACTTTTTTCCATTTTCTTCATTAACTGTGCTAGAAGGCCTGGGAACATACGCTTCGGTATAGTTGCCTGCTTTCTTCCTGGGCCGCTTGTTTTCCACTCATTAAGAATGTATCTCCAGCTGGACTTCATAGGTCTGAAATATGCCACATCAAGTGGCTGAGTTAGGTGTGTTGAGTTCGGCGGTAAGGCAATGAATGCAACATTGTATTTCTGGCATTCCTTCAGAACTCGAACGCTAATATGTGAACTGAGATTATCACACACAACTACTTTTTTCCCTTCCAGTCTTTTCATATGTGGCAAAAGTATCGCAAAGAACCAGTCCTCAAACACAACTGCATCAAACCAGCCACTCTTGGTGCGGTTATAATGTGCACCAGCTGGTCCACCCTCAGTCCATTGGTCATATATTAGTTCAGCCTTGTAATTGACATATGGCGGACACATTTCACCTGCAGCACTTCCACAAATCATAAGAGAAATTGCAGCTTTTGATGAATTTTTTATTGTTTCTGGATATTTGCATCCTCGCTTTGTAATAACACGAATTTTACCGGGATCGTCAACTAGGTTGGTTTCATCAAAATTCCAAATGTGGGTTGGAGGGACATCTTTTAGTTCGTTTTCTAGATTATCAAAAAAGTTGTTAATGATGTCGCTATTCACAGCTGCTCGGTTTCGTTTAATGTTGCTACTAAAACGAACTGACAAGGCTGTTCTGTGCCTTTCTACAAACGACTCTGCCCAACGCTTTCCAGGCAAATTATTCTTGAACCTAACCTCTGAACGCCCACATCCATCCAAGTATGCTTTTACGATGCACTGTAAATCTAATGTAGTTATTGGAAAACCAAAGTCACACATAGCTGTAGCATGGTCTACAAATGCATTTTCTTCATCTGGAGTGAAGAGACAAGAACGCCCAGGAACAGCCACTTTATTTTCACGCAATGCTCTTAGCTTGAGTATAATAGAACTTCGAGGAATTTTGTAGAAGGAAGCTGCTTCCCGCTGTGACATTCTGTTGTCATTTATAGCTTTAATGCAATCGGCCAAAGTGTTTGGTGAGTATGGCATGTAGGGACGTCCACCAATTTTACGCCTGTTTACTCTTCTTGTTGCCATGACCTACAAGTAAAAGTTAACCATACGTTAAAAAAGTAGGGTAACCATCTCTAAAATGTAACATGGTTCCCATACCGGTATGTGTGTGCCTTTATATCTATTGCATATTAAATTTTAAACTGAAGTGCACACAGGGGAAACAATTTGTAAATATAAGATTATTAACTTTAAATGGTCTAACAATTTTACAAATTACAATATAACAATAGTCCACAATGAGTTTGTAGTAAAACCTTTTGTGCCACATGTTGTAACCCAACTATGGTCCAGAACAATGTGTGGTACATAGTTGGGCTCTTAGTTATAATTTTACATTTTCAAGCTTCCTACACCTGAACTAATGCAATTACAAAATTAATTATATCATCCAGACAGTAACACTATATTACTGAATCAAAATCATAAAGTGAGATTATTCTACTGCTTACCCGTTTTTCTATCCAGCACTAATTCTTTTTGCTTCCTCAAACAAGTGCAAAAATAGTATTTTCTTAGAACACCAAATCGATAGTATTTCAAAATGAAAAGCTACAACATTGTATTGACAGGTGGCAGCACCCCACAGGTTGTACTGGTGACTATCAGCGCAACCTCTTGAAAAAAAACTTTACTAATAACAGCAGTGTTCGTTACGGCATATGATATGGACCATAGTTGGGATCCTGGGCCATAGTAATGGGAAATTACGGTACCTAGTTTTCCTGGAAGTTACTAATCTTTTCTGAATATTAGTATAGGCCTATGTAAAAAATGTATTTTATGAAAATTACCTTCTAAAATTAAAAGAACAGAGATAACTGAGGTCAAGAAGACTTTAGAGTAAACGAAGGTTTTCTAGAAGGAAGAGAAAATAGCATAATTCAAATTCCACAGTCCCTTGATGTTCAGTTTAATGAAAGTTAACTGTTTTTGTAATTGCTCTCCACGATCTCTGGCCAGAGTAAACTGTAGTTTTGAATTTAGCCAGCATTATTTTATAATGACACGTTTATATATTTTTCACAATTTACATTATATTGCTTTGCTGTTCAGGAACTTTACAATTAAACTTTACTCGGTTCCTGAAACTAACAGTTGAAGCGATACTCATTTTATTGGAGCTGTGAGTAGAAATGGAGTTCCTCCGACAACTTTGCACTGTCATAAATCAAAATGTATTAGGACAAAGGAATCTACATTTTAGCATGTGTTTATCAAAATAAAAACGGGGATTAAAAAAAAAACTCATACAGAGTATGGTTTTACTTGGCCTTTTTATAACGTTTTTATTAACTCGCCTTCTTGTCTGTCTGTTTGGTACAAATTTTGCGATCGATTTTAAACTAACTTCCCGATGAGCTACAGACTT
>KZ869810.1:24506-42713 GCA_003456935.1 Machilis hrabei | reverse complement strand
TTTTTTTAATTATTTTTTTTAATAATTATTATGTGTTAACATAGTATGGATTCAAACAGTCACAGCAAACACAGTTACATCATACTTACAGTCAACATCATTTTTGTTTTAAAACTGTTTGTGCAGTCACTGCAGGTAAATGGCCGCTCCTCTGAATGCTTAATTTTATGGCTATTCAGGTAAGCTTTTTTTACGTAACTCTGTGGACAAAATGGACACTTGTATTTTTTTTCACCATGTTTCCCCTTCATGTGTTGTTTCATGTCAAATACCCTGCAACAAACACAGAGTAAATTAACTCCATCATAAAGAGGTTTTTGAAAGGTAAAACTGCATTTTTTTAAATTCTGAATTAAGATAAAACTGGGCTGAAATCAAAGCATATTAATCAAGCAAAGTAGTAGTTTTTTCTAGGCAGCTTTTTTTAATGGGTTTAAACTTGTAAATGTCAATGCCACTGGGTTGTAGACACATACTTTCATTAAAAATATGTTTGGTTAAGTTTCAGGCATTCAAAACAGTTTTATTAGTCGAGTGTTAAGTGACTGACGAAAGAGTCCACCTTGCAATCCAGGTTCAAATCTGGCACGAGTATTTTTTTTTTTTACTTTGGACTTCAGCAATTCACAAAGCAGCAAAACTGTTTCCAAAATATCTGTACTAATCCAACATTTATATTTTTCACAGTCAGACCGACAGGTTGGCCTAGTGGTTAGAATGCTCGCCTCCTGAACGGGAGGTCCTGGGCTCAAACCCCGGGGCCGGCTCCTAGCTCTGGGTAAAAAGGGTTATCCTACGAGTCTGCCTGTGAAGCACTCCATACTAAGGTATGATCGTAGGCATGTTCCGGGAGGCACGTTAAAGGCGGGGTCCCATCGATAAGTGTTCGATGTAAAAGATCCCACCTCCGGCTATGTGTCGGCCGAGTGGCAAAATTAAAAAAAAATTCAGTTATCCTGAAGCGTCATTACGACGNGGATGGGGTCTCCATTAGACCTGAGGTGTCATAACAGTGGGACCATAATCCAATAGCAATAGCAAAATCCTAGAAACCATCAGTACAACCCAAAAGGCAAAGATAGAAAGTAACAATGAAATGCAGCAGCCCACTTAGTCAAAATATCATTAAGACTTCTCTCCTGTGAAAATAAAAGTCTTTTACATACAATCTGGGCTGCTTTTCCATCATTACACTCTGGGTAGTACTGAAAAGTTCACAAAATTTCACCCTAATAAATTTCCTAATAGCATTTGAGGGATTGTGGTAGTTCAGCAAATAACATAAATTTTGTAGTACTTATGTCAGAAATGTCATACTAACAGTGAATTGGTGTAATGCAAAATACAATGAAACAATGAACTACGAATTGAACCCGATATGTTAGGTGGGAACCCTCATCACACGGCAATTGCAGCCGTTTCAAACAGCACAAATTTGTGAAAAATTAGTGCGAGAATATTGCCTCTAAAACATATTCTCTGATGGATTAAATGATCTAGTTCAATTTTCTACCAAGAAAATTAGAGGTTAACACACATTTAAGACTAAAATTCGAAGATAATCGTGCTGTTTAGTTGTTCTTAGGCCGTTTTCATTCCCAATTACCAGAGAGCACTGATGTGGTAACAGTACATTATAAACACAAAACACTATCTGCCACGTGAACTTGGCAGTTTTGATGTTAGCTATGTACCTGGGTACTGGAGGTAACCCACCCGATACTTTTCAATATTTGGGTTTACCTGTTCAAACAGGTGTCGAGTACCCAATAAACCCCATATTTAGAAAAATTTCTGGAACACTTGTTTCAGGACACTGCTCAGTTCCACTAGCAAATTTTCCTTAATCGAGTCAATCGACTCAAAATCTCGGCCTTCCAGCTTCATTTTCAATTTGGAAATGAAAAACAGTCTGCTGGTGCTAGATCAGACGAGTACGCAGGCTGCGGAACCATTGTCTCGTTTTGCCAAAATTTGACGGATTAATACTTATGAGTGAGCGGGTGCATTGTCAGCATGGAGGATTTTTCTATTTTGACAAAAAAACTTTGCTCAAATTTGTTGCTCGTGAAAATCGGTCATTTTAAATGCAACAAAAATTAACAGACACACCTAACACTTGTTGACANATACTGATGTAGTACGCTGACTAAGCAAAATATTGTGTTGTGGTTTTTGCTAGGTTACTTCCCGATATTACAACTAGGTTGCAGCGCTTGTTGTAGTACTAATTCAAAAGTTCGTGAATTTACCGTACTTTGCATTAGTATTGTCCGTTTTTTTTAACTTCCAAAAAAAGAAAAATATGTTGTTCCATTGCGTCATTTGCTCAGACAATCACGCAATGTCTCTATGGTTTGGTGCAAGGATTTCATTTAGCTCTCCTGTGGTACACATGTACCAGCATCACAGGAAAATAATTAATTTCTTGAACGAACAGTTTTAGTGTGCAATCTCAAGACTTGCCTCTGAATGCCAGGTAAGCTCATGGCCATTGAGATGTCCACCTCTCAACACGACTATACATCTACCCCTAGCAAATTCTTATTAAAAAAAATCATCTCACCTGTTTAAACCAATCTATATAAGTAAAAATAAAAAATAAAGTGTTACCAACTTAAAATAACTTATGTCGTACTTGACCAGCATCACTGAATAAAGGTAAATGGGAAATTGCCTTTCTCTTTTGCTAATGACATTTGTAAAATGCTAGGGAAACCTTCAAAACACACGTAATATTTCTTGACCCGAGTTTTCTATTAAATATATACTTTTAGTGACTTTTATACTTTGTCATAACCTACAGCATTTTTAGTCTTCACTAATAATCATACTTACACATCTCCACACTCTGGACAAGCAGCACGGGTACGATCCATGTGAGTCAGCAAGTGCCTTTCTAGTCCTTGCTTATTTGTGAAGCCCTTGCCACAAGTTTCACACAAGGCTGGTGGTGTGCTTGCCTTAGGTTGCTTTTCATGAACATGTTTTATGTGTATTAGCAGGTATGCTGGTGACACAAAACTTTAAATAAGAAAAAAAAATGTTTTTAAATAACACAGAATGCTATGCTTAATGACATCAAGCACAGTTACAATACTCTGGTTTCACACTATTATTTCCTGATGTCCTTGTATGTATACAGGGCGTAAATGAATTCCCATTACAACGTTCAACAGTGTATTAAACTCAAAAATACAAGAGGATATTGTATATACAAATTTTTTGATTTAGGGCTTCATTACCGAGAAAAAAAAAATGATATTTATAACGTCATAGATTGACTCATAGTTTGAATATAAGTAAATCTCAGTAAGAAGATAGGTCACTTTTACTGGGTCTTTTGTTATTAATATTTATTAATTAAAAAATCAATACAAATCAAATAAAAAGCTGAAGAATGACAATGTTTGAAATAAAAAAAATTCTTACAAGTGGGGCTNGAACCCCGNTCGTTTGCATGGGATGCGGATACTAAACCACTAATAAGCCACACAAGTGCCTTTTATTAAGAACATATGTAACAGTATAAATATTGATTTATTTATAAAGTAATGATGCACTCTATGATGTCATAAATATAATTTTTATTTTTTTTTCTTGGTAATGAAGCCCTAAATAACAAAATTTGTAAATGCAATATCATCTTCTATTGTTGAGTTTAACACACTGTTGAACGTTATAATAGGAATTCATTTACAACCTATATATATATATGCTTAATAAAACATACTGCTCAGCATAATTTTTACCATGCTGGCCAAACCAATCATGAGTGCAAATTCATCTGCCAAACTACTGTTTTGCAAGAACAATAAAAGTACAAATGAAAACGAAAAGACAGACATTTAGTTTTTGGTTTGACTAACTGAAATTATTTTAACAATTTTCCTCTGGAGATCTCCTTTCTTATGTCTTGCATGTGTAGAGCCAATCACTTGAAAGGTTTGGAGAAGCTCGAGCTGTAGCTTTAGACATCTCCTAAGCCTTTGATAGAGTTTGGCATCAGGGTATCTTAAATAAGCTTCCTTTCTATGGCCTACCACCTCAATTATGTCAGTTCCTATCACTTCTCAGCAAATTCTGTTACTGACTGTTCTGCACTTTGGTACTGCTCAATCGGCAAACACTATGTATTTTCAATCTGTAATGCTGAGAACCTTCTCCTACATTGCTTCCTTATACCACTGAAGAAACTGAATACATTTCATGGTTAAAACAGATTAAGCTTTTTGTTGCCTTTGTAAAGTGAATCATACTATTTAAAGAAGTCTTCCATAATGTATGCAATGTGCTGGCAGTAATTGTCATCTTTATACACAACAAACACATTTTCTTTACAATTTCAACTTGCCTTCTAGACTTAGGTGAGTCGAAGCTGTATTGAATTTTGAAAACTGTGCATTTCCATACAGTTCACTCTCCTCTGACTATTTGTTTTATCTCTGTATGTTTGTCCATTTCCTTTTTCTTATATAAATTAACATTTGTTTTCCAACACAATTTTTCTAACTAAATGCCATTTGATGAAACAGTGGCAAGAGTAGTTCCATATCAGACTACTAGTTGCTGTTACCAGCTAAATTAAACGTATAAACTCAAAAAGTGTCGGAATAGACCAGCTTAAAACTGGCTAAATACCTCTAAATTGGATTTACTACTTGCAGATATTCTTGACTCGGACATAAAATTATGTCTCATTACAGTACTGACCGATTGTCAATACAGGTTTGGATTAAATTTTCTTATTTTGATATTTTATCATGAGAGCAAATGCATCATTTTTCCCCTTCAGATGTGGAGCACAATTCAAGTCAATAACTTTTCTTGAGTGAATTTTAACCCCTTACTTTGGACAATTGTGGCTACCAATGTTTAAAGAATGTAATTGTCTAGTGCATATGCACCAGTTTATTTTAACGAATGACAATCAACAAAGAAACATCCTGCTTCCCTCCACTACAAATACCATATTTTTCTGTTAGAGTATTTATGCAGCTTTCCTGCACTAATGTTAACTTAATGTCTATCAAAACATTATTTCTGAAAAAATTAAGGAAATGTGTACGATTTTGTGTGACTTGTATATTGCGTATGCTCTTGAGCTTAAAAAGCACGTGAAATGTCTTCTATAAAACTAAGAACTTAGCCACTACTCATTTGTCAATGCTTTCTGTTATCTTACAAAAACTGTTGCAAGTCAATTGCAGACATTTCCCATAACAGTTTAAACATCAGCGCTAATATTAATGTTGAAAGAAACAACTTTGAAGACTGGAATACACATTTTGTCTACCTTGTGGACCACAAAGGCAGGTTAATTTATGCTGTTATTTTCATATTTTCCCCCCCATTATTATCTACAATGAGGTTTTACTACTGAACTCATATGTGTCTATACTGTATACACAGCTTATATGGGATAATTCCATTGTTTCTTTTTGAACATTCACATTATTAGTTTTAAAATGATAATTGGTATTCTGCACAAACAAATTTGATATTTTGTCTGAAGCTGGCTTACGAATTCATGTTTCAATGAATAAAGTAATGACAAGGTTTATATTATGGTACTCCGAAAAGGTTGAAAATCAATATTTCATCTAGAATGTCCTCTAGACTTCATCAGGATCTTGTTTGAAGACCTTATATTGTAGCTTTCCACTTGGAAATTGTCAAAACAAACACAAGTTTGTCAATTGAGCAGTACCAAAGTGCACTATATCAGAGTTGTGTTTGTTTTGAAAAATTTCCAAGTGGAAAGCTACAATATGAGGTCTTCAAACAAGATCCTGATGAAGTCTAGAGGACATTCTAAATGAAATATTAATTTTCAACCTTTTCAGAGTACCGTACAGTAAGATAAACCTTGCCATTACTTTATTAATTGAAACACCTTTGCATTGCTATCTTAAAGTACAGGTGTCCACTACATTTACATTAATGAAAGCCAATTCCAGCATAGTAACTGTATATTACTACGTTCATTACTGTACAGACAACCACTAAGCATGCCAGCACAGCACTGCCAATTTACACTGACTGCTTGAGTATATATGCCCAGATTTCTGACAACAAAGGCTGAACAGAAACCCCAACTACATCACAGCAGGTGATGGGTTCTTTTACATCAAATAGTTATTAATAAGACCCCACTTTTAATGTCCCCCTGAAAGACACCTATGATCATACCTTAATGTGCAGTGCTTCATAGGCAGATTCATAGGATAACCCTTTACACAAAGGATAAGGAGTTGACCCCAGGATTTGAACTAAGGACATATGGATCAAGAGACAAGCCCTGTACCCTTAAGCCTGCATGCCGATAAACGAGGTACAACAAATGGATCATACTGAATGGGAAAATTCACACTATTGTTATTTAAAACACACAGATGTTTCATCAGTTTCAACATCTCTTAAGTTCACAGAAATATGAACGTAAAGGGATCGTATTTGATTTTTAGTGTTGCTTTAGTACAATGGATGCCATTAGTTATAATCTACACAGATGCTGTAACATTATGGATGGGCTAAAAGTTAAATAACTACGTACTTTTTTATTTAATCTGCACACACTCGTGTAACAGCACATAGTTCTGGTAAGCCGTCCTTCCCCTTGAAAATTAGGTGATGTGGGCTGAAGTCATTGGCAAAATTGTGTGTTATAATTAATGTAGTCGATCAAATATACAGCAGTTTTAATGTTGTTAGTAGCTAAATACTGAGTAGTTAAGGCACACGTCACTATCCAGTTAAATCACTTTGTTCTTTAATATTTAACCCATCACAGCTATAACATGGTTAGCTAAATTATTTGTTTAAGTTTTTGCATAAAAGTTTTTTTTAAGAATTCATCTAGTTCAATTTTTAAAGAAAAATTTCATTTCTAGTACTTGTTTATTAGTTTAACTCACAACATAATTATACACTTTTTAACCCTAAAACCTACAGTGAGCATACTATTACCTTTTCTCACAATATGAGCACACATTCGTCCGCCTCTCATTCAGAGATAACTCGTGACACATTTTATGTTTCTTTAATCCAATCTTACATACAAAGCGAAGCAAACACACATCACATTCAAAAGGTAATTTGTCCTTGGGTGTGTGTTTTGTTAATTTGTGATGCTTCAAGATCCTTTGGGAAGGAAACTGCTGCAGACACTTAACACATCTATGAAAATAAAATAAAAACTTGCATGAAACATTCACACTAAGACAAAAACACTGATTAATATTTTACTTCTAGAAATTCTTAATTGGTGTCAAATTAAAAACTTGGGGATAAAGTTAAGGAAAAAAAATTACACATTCAACAATACAGACTAAAATAGTCAAACTTTCATAACTGTTCAGCTGAAATTCTAATGTAATGTGCTTGAACATGGCATATTAATAGTAAACAATTAATTCATTTTTACCGGAAGCAACTTTGCCGAGATTCTGAGAGGGGGTGATCAACCATCACGTGGGCTATCCAGTCCTTATATCTTCTGAGCCAACTATGCAGTATTAATTAAATATAATTCTTTATGGGATTTACTTTACAACCGTTTATCATTGTATCATACGAAATATAAAAGGGAAAATTTTAGTACAGTTTAACCGTGTGTTTTTGGTATGTCTATCTCGTGTTTTGATCCTGCGAGGTCATTAAATGAAAAGATTACTTGTGAGTGTGTAAGTACACAGTACTTCACCTTAACAGCTGATGTGTGTGTCGTGTGATGTCATCGTAATGACAAAAGTTGTATTGCGTGTGCCAGTGCTCCAATTACAGTGAAATTATACAATCATCTTTATCCGGTGCTTCATATGTCAGTTAAAGCTATTTTTGTGAATGTAATAAATTAAGTTCGTTTGTACAATTATTTCGTCAAGCATGAGAAGATTACTTAAATATCCACGTGTGAATCACCGTGAAGATATCCTTTTGTATTGAGTGTATGTATGTTATTGTAGTACCAATAGAAAGATGAGGTTGCACAGCATATTAACCAAGTGTAATATCAATTAAATTCATCACAGTATCGTTTACATAGCATTATATAGATTTTGTCCGGTGGAGTCAACTCCGACCGAAATTACTAGATAAAGATATTGTAAGGAGTGATATCTACAAACATTCTGGTTTACAGTGAAAACAAAAACCTGTATACAATCACAACTATTAATACTGCATGCAATACTTACTCAATAGCAACATACTTCTGTGGCTCTTTGTGATGCAGCATGTGATAATACATATGAGAGAGTGCTTTTAGTCTTAAGCCACATTTACACGTAACTTTCAATTCTCCTCTCTTTGGAACATATTCATGACTTTCTTGAATGTGGTCAACCGTGCCGAGGTAGTCAGGAAACTTGTCTCCACACTTAAAACACTCGAAATCATAAAACGAGTCCATGTGCTTGCTCATGTACTCTGACACACGAGGCCACGAACTAACTCCTGTTTTGTGGATCTCAGACTTTCGTCCGTGCACGCTATCATTTACAAAATTGGCAACAAAGTTACCATCAATTACCATTCTTTGTGATGTATGTGGTACAGAGTCTTCTGTGTTAACTTTCACTTTACTCGCACTTGTAAAATCTGGTGGAGTCGGAGCGCTGAACGTTAAAACCGAATTTGGAACAAACTTTACTTCAGTAACAACAAAAGAAGGATGCATATTATTCACATCTTCATTGGGGAGTTTCATGGTTGAGCATTGTTGCTGTACTTCTAAAGGTGGCACATAAGAAACATCAGAAAAAGGCTGAACATTTAGCACATCTGTATTAAAAGCCTGGTGTTTTAAGGCTGGGATTTCAGAAACGGGGGCCATATTGTCATGAAAAGCTGGCTGTTCTGAGTACAGCTCTTGCTGTTCTAATGTTGGTTCATCAGAACTGATATATGCTTCTGGTTCTTCCTTACAATCTATTTGGAACAGTCTGCATTCTTCAACTGTAAGCTTACAGTCAGGTAATACCATTTCACAGTCTTGTAAAAGTGGTTTTGTTTCATCCAGTGACGGTTCACAGAATGCCTGAGAATAAGTCCCTGAAGAGCTGAAACAATCTTCTGATGTAACTTCATCATTTGTGCATTCTGGTAGAAAGGCTTGATTTACAGGATCCTAATGGAAACAAACAAACAAAAATTCCACGTCAAACTAACAAATCAAACACAAAGTCTCGAATATATATAAATTCTAATACCATTCTTCTCTACAACTTACAGTGGAACTACTTTAAGCAAAACGTGAAAAAACACATGTGATTGGTATACCATTACACAGTTTGGGAAGTTCAGTGCAGTGTCGATGTGGGGTCATTGTGACCCTGGAAATTCCATCCATGAAACAGTTATGCAATAACTATGTCAAAAAGAGGACCTCCCCCCATGGTGGTTTTGTGGGCAAGGTAGATGGAGTTAGACAAAACGTAACCAAGTGTAAAGAATTCAAAATCATACTGGGAACATAGATTAAACGAAAAGCTTGCCTATGAATTGAGTCGAGAAGATTGAGATGGGTTTTAGGGGTGCCACCCCATATGTGTGAACAATATTCCAAAATATGGCAAACTTGATCCTTGTTAAGAGTTGCTCAGCAGTGAATGAAGTATTTCCTGGATTGGAAAATAAATCCTAACTTACTGGAAGCAGCTTTAGCTATAGCAGATACATGATCATGCCAGGAAAGATCAGAGAAGAGAGTAATGCCTAATACAGCGAACACATCATTGTTGGAGATTGAGTTGTTTGAAAAATTGAGGTCAGGAGCATTCTGGTTAACTTTTTTAGTGAGGAGACAAGACTGGGTTTTGCTGGAGTTGAAATTCACCAGATTCTCTGAGCCCCACTGGAGAATGTGTTGAAGATCTGTGTTCATACATGAAGCTAGAGTGGAGCGTGACGAACAAAGGTCATATTGGGAAGGGTTACGTTGGAAAGAAAGTTTGGTGTAAAGTACTATCATCCGCAAAGCTGTGGAATGGGATTTGTAGTAATGGAGAGATTATTAATGTGTAGGAGAAATAGAGTAGGAGACAGAACTGAACCTTGAGGAACACCAGCATTTATTGGGAAGGTATCGCACCATCAACAGCTACTTGGATAGTTCTGTTGCTGAGAGAGCTTGAAATCCACTGGCAAAATTGAGGTTAGGAAGGAAGCTTATTTAAGAGACCCTGATGCCAAACTCTATCAAANGCTTTGGAGATGTCTAAAGCTACACCTCGAGCTTCACCAAACCTTTCAAGTGATTGGCTCTACACATGCGAGACATAAGAAAGGAGATCTCCAGAGGAACGACCCTGTCGAAAATCATATCGATGATCACTAATTAGTTTGCTGGACTCTAGGTAAGACAAAAGTTGACTGTTAATCACCTTTTCCATTACCTTTGATAGAACAGATACTAGAGCTATTGAACAGTAATTGGAAGGTAGAAATGTATTACCTTTCTTAGAGATAGGTTGTGTATGTGTAAGTTTCCAGCAGTTAGGAAAGATGCCCGACTTTAAAGATGCTGAAAAGAGAGTGTGAAGTACAGGAGTTAGTTCTGGGGAACATTTTTTAAGTACAATTGCAGGTATACCATCAGGACCAGATGCCGTGTAGGTATCTAGGGATTGAAGTATACATCTGATGATTTTTGACGGAAAACTACATGAGGCACAGAATGATCTGAAGACGGGAGTGTAGAAGGACTTTTACCTTGTGAATCAAGAGTGGAATTAGAAGATAACATAAGAGCAAATACGTCCGCTTTTTCCTTATAGAAAAAATTATGACCAATTGCTTTAGCCATTGACCAAAAAGAGCAGATTCCATTTGAGCAAGATGAAAGCTTGTTACATATGGACTTGTTGAAAACTTCCTTGGCCTTGTCGATGGTAGATTTGCATAAGTTANGGGATTCGACATAGGCATTGTGAGTGGTAGCATTGGGCAACTTAAGCCATTTGTGGTAGGGTATGCTGAGTTTTTTAGTGATACTGCGGCAGTGCACTGTTTGTTGAACAACCAGGACTTAAGAGATCTAGGTGGAATGAGGAATAAATGTTTCCATACCAAGAAGGATTACATCCGTAACTGATTGAGCTCTGATATGTGGGCTGTTAGATGAGAAACAGTAGTCCTTCCAAGGAAAAGTGGAATAGAAGTTATGCTGCTCGTCCTAATCTGCAGATTTGCAGTGTCATGCGACACGTGAAGAGGAATTGGAGGGAGGCTGTAGAGGGAAAACAGATGTTTCATCAATAAGACAATGACCAGAAGAGCCAAGTGGTGTTGAAACTGAGATTTTATAAGCATAAGGTTAGTGGTTAGAAAAAGATCTAAAGTTTTGGCCTGGTGTGTAGCATTATCTGGAACTTGTGTAGGAACATTGGCCAATTGTGTGAGGTCGCAGGCTATAGCAAAGGTCTCTGCTGCATGCTCAGGAGGGTCTGTAGAACCTGAAAATTTGAGCCAGTCAGTATTGTGAACATTGAAATCACCAAGAATAGTGATTTCCGAGGACGGATGATTGGTCAGGAGGAAGTAAAGTTTAGAGGACAATAAGAGAAAGAATTCTCCAAAATTTTGGTCATTAGGTGACTGATAGATGCAACAGAGAAATGTGGATAAATTTTGGGATGTTAAATGTAACCACAAGAGGTTGAAGGAAGAAGATTCGAGGTTAGGAAGTCTGCCGCAGGAAATATTTGTACAAACGTATATACAAATACCACCTTTGAAACTAAATGAATCGTAAAGATCGTAGTTAGGACACAGAAGATGGGAAAGGCTCTCAGGTTGAGAGATTTGTGTTTCTGTAAGAAGAAAAACTTGAGGTCTATAACTTTATAGATGATGGTGAACTGAATTCAAGTTTGATTTCAGTCCACAAATGTTGCAGAACTGGATGGAAAGTCTGCTATTACTATAACCTTGGGGGGTTAGTTGTGACTCAGTTGAATGTGATATTTTGTTTGTACTTGTCATACTGGTTTGGTTCAAGAGGTTGAAAAGAATGTAAATCTCAAAACTTCAGTTGACGGTTTCACAGGTCAGACTCGTAGGAAACTTCCTGGATAGCTGTGGCCTCAAACGCATCCCTCCGAATGTACGAGCTTGGACCCCATTTATCCAGTCACAAACTGGCACATCGAGATCAGATCCAATAGACAGATCCACTGCACCTTAGCCAAATGATGTGGCAGCTTCCAAGAGCGTTACCCGTAGGTTCAGGCCACTGGACTATTTGGCCCCAGCCTGTGTAACACTGTTTCTAACGGGTACCCTCAACTAATCCGATAGTGAAACCATTGTCCCAAGTGTCCCAGTACATCCGAAAATACTGGTAGGCAACATTTTTTGGTTCACGTCTTACCCACCATTGAAGGGTAAGATTATACTTAATATTACCTGGGGGCTGGGATAATTAATTTAATTTGACCTTCCAACAACGATTTGCTCTCCGTATTAGGCTATATTGCTACTCTTTCTTTCCTCTTATCTTTCCTGGCCTAACCATGTTTCTGCTATAGCTAAAGTTGCTTCCAAAAATTTATAATTCATTTTCCATTCCAGGAAATACTACAGTGCATAGCAACTCTTAACTCTTTACAAGGAAGAAATTAGTCTTATTTTAGAATACTGCTCACACATACAATATGTGGTGGTGCCTCTTAAGCCCATCTGAACCTCCTTGACTCAATACAAAGGCAAGCTTTTTGTTTGGTCAATGAATCATCCCCCACTGGTTCTTACCCTGTCACATTATCGTGCAGTCTCTAACCTCTGTCTGTTTTACAGTTCCTTTTTGCTGCCACTGCTCTCATGTCATCCTTACATGGGCAAGCTTTTTACCCACAAAAAGGCCTACTACTGTTCTACAGTTTTTCTTTGAGTCTCCAAACTTCGAAACTCTCAACTGTCATTTGTTTCACCTGAAACCTTCAAAACACTTTTGTGCTCACTGTGATTTGGTACTTCAGATTAAATACCCTTTCATGAGATGTATCAAATACAAAAAATACCAGATATTATTAAGGATAATTTAATTATTAATTTACAATCAAATTGTATTATATAAAACTTAGCTATATAAAACATTGTATAAATTAATAATAATTTACTGCAAAATTGATAATTATATTTTAACAATTTTAATTATTTATTGTAATATATCCTAGGAATTATTAAGGGTAAACCTTCACTCCTGTGGATGGGGGCGGGGTTGAAAACTGTTGTTAAATGAAAAAACAATTACTTTTCATACTGTAACAAGAACTGACAGAAAATGTTACCCTTTTGTTTTTTTAGGCCAAGCCTACTGTATAAGGTAGCCAGTATTTTGCTCGAAATGTCTACTGAAGCCTACTACCAAATAGTACCGGTACTTCATTACAGCCGAATATCCGATTTTTAGCAGCTTGCCCATCAGAGATATTAAAATTCCAAAATGGCCCAAAATAAAAAATCGGAAAACTAAAAGGCCCATAAAAACTGAAGGGGACATTTTGCAAAATCTCATACTTGATACATCAAAACTATTAATAGATATGTTTATCATAAACAAAAGTTGACTCCCGAGACTTAACCGTTTTCTTTGATCACATTGCTCTGAAAAGTACTTATTTAACAAATAAGCAAATTATTATACGGACATGAAATGTACTTCAGAGTGTGCTATAGGTTTTACTAGTCCAGTTGCATTGATGATTGCATAGACTTCTGCCAATGCAAAAATCACAATGTGCTTTGATGCGAAGATGGCAGCCATTTCTTAACCACAAATGATAAAAATAAAATATTAACTGTTTTGAACTATAGATACATAGGTATGATCACACATAAACATTTTTTTTAAGTTGTCAACTAGTCAGTTCAGGATCACTTCATATGGATTGACCCTAAAGCTAAAGAAATAATATTTAAACTTCAGTATTCTACAAGGAGCTGAGTATGATAGAAACATAGAGCAGGGCCAGTATAAATTGTGTTCAAGTTACAGTAAAATAAAACAAAGGGAATTTAGAACTAATATTATTTGGAGGAAAGACTGAAAACATTGTCAGATTTACAAGACAGTGTATCAATGAAGTGTTTATGCTATGTGTGTCTGAAGAAGCTGTAAAAAATATACAATTGAGGAGGAAGATGAACCTGTAACACCCATTCCCTATTGCTTCACGACAGCTACCTTTAGATGTAAACATTACTTATAAAAAAATATCAAAGGCCAGTACACTTGACGTGGCAATTTCAGATTGATATTGACCTCATATTTAACAATATTTTAGTGTTTGCAGCCTGTCCGTGTTTGACTAACTTCACGAGATAGATATTAGTTGTACCACTAGTACATCATTAGATATTTACTTCATTTTTTCCCTTTGGGGGAAATATTTTAGGTGTACAATACTCACTTGGTGCTGTCTGACATCCTCTTTCATTAATGGCTCCAACTGTTCTTTCAATATTTCTTGCGACTTCAAACACATTTCAGCAAATTTACTGAACTGCTCCAACGTGCTGCAACACTGACAACACACTGTTGTGGGGAGTATATCATTGGACGTGATCTATGGGGAAAAAAATTACCATTTTATTCACACACAAAAATTAAATATCATAAAATAAATTTTGTAGGTAGCCTATATAACTAATTAGTTGCCTAAATACAGCAATATCATGAAGATAACCCTAAAACAAAATTTTAACATGCAGCCATTTTGTTTCAAAATTTCTACCCAAAACTCTATACCAATCAGAACAGTATTTCTCCGCTTTTCTTGTTGTTTGCCTTCATTTCTGAACTCTCTTTCCCATTTGTCATACAAAAACTTATTTCATTTCTTTATTAATGAAAACCAATTACTCAAGTCAATAAGCATCTCATCAAATTGTGGTTTGCTTTCCATCTTCGATATTTTTTCTTGTTCTTGTTCCAATAGAACTGTTTATACTTTTCTGAAACGCACCACAAATGAAAGTGAACTCTATAACAAAAGAAGAATGAAGGCACACGAGAACCCCCCCCCCCCCTACCAGTATTCCTCAATACTAATTGTCTGAGACTGTTTCAGTAAGTAGTAACAAAAGATTAAAGATAGCCAACTTTTGGTGACAAACTTATGACACAGTTACTACAACCATCAGACACTGTTACTACACAGATAAACAAGAATTGCGGATGTAACGTCAGGCAAAATGGCCGCTACTAATTACATAATACAACCGGCATACGACAGTATGTAGAATGGGCTTAAATGAAGTTTTGTTGGGGGCACTTTGGCACTCATAATTATGGAATTGGCCATACCTAATGAACAGTGTCCATGAAAGTAATGATAGAACAGATCGAGGTAATCCTGTGCATGAGATTACGAATAAAAGGGTCCATGTAATAACAAATACAATGATACGGGCCGGATTCTTTTCTACCTCGTATACCTTCTGCTCTGTACTCTCACGCAAAATACTTACCATGACAAACTTTACAAATAAATTTATTAAAACTCACATTCTACGAGGTATGTCCAGAAAGTAAGTTCCATTTGACAGCTCAAGGAAAACAAATACATATTCAGAAAAAAAAATTTATTGTGAAAAAATCTTTAAACTTTAAACTATTTTTCTATATAACTCCCACCATTTTGTAAGCACTTGTCATAGCACGGCACAAGTTTTTGTATTCCCTCTTCATGATGCCTGTGATGTCAACCAAGTGGTAAGATGTTCTTTGATCTCGTTGTCAATGTTGAACCTCTGGCCACCAAGGCTCGATTTTAATGAAGAAGTGATCTTGAAATTTGGGGAAATTCCATAGACAGAGCAGAAATTGTAAACTTAAGGTTTTTCTTCAACTGCACAAACCAATTCATCACTAACCAAAGATGGACGCCCACTTCGTTCGTCATCATGCACATTATCACGTCCTTCATTGAACTGTCTCACCCATCTCCTTACCATTGATTCACTCATCACATTTTCTCCGTACACCTCACGGATCTATTGATGAATGTGGACCGGTTTTAATGTTCTTCGCATTGAGAAAACGAATTACAGACCTTATCTCACAAGTGGCGGGATTTTCAATTAACAAGCACCAAGAAGCGTACACAACACTCAGCTACCTCAAAATGGCATCAACTCCTTCTCAATGGGTCAGGGCAAGTACCCCGCATGCGCGAAACTGCGACCGCAGCGCTGCGGCAGCATGAAATACAAACGGAACTTACTTTCTGGATATAGGCCTACCTCGTGTTATTAGAATGCAAGTTTTCATTATCTTCAATATATGTGTCGTAGTTTTAGTGTCAAGACTTTACCAAAAGAATATGAGTACTAGCAGACCATGGACATTTAGTTTCAACAGTGTTTTAGCAATTTTCCCACCAACTGCTATTCATTTACCAATAAGAATGTGAATCGTCTATTAGTAAAAGTAGACTTGGCAACACTACAGCTGCGTACTTCGTTTGTTTGACAGTGTGCATCGACATCATAAATAGACAGTAAGATCTTGAATCGGCGCTGCTCATATCTCTCAGGCTGGAAAGTTACCTTGTAATACAAGTTATCTTTTTGAGCTTATGAAGTGCTTTTCAGCTTTCAAAGTTACATACAAGGACTTATTAAGGTTTCAAGAAAAGCACTGACCTGTTTAAATCCTCTGGAATTTATTTTGAATGTCTGTTTTTGCTCTTTTCAGTCCTACACAACACACAATTCAGAAAGTGAAAGCAATCTTCCTTTGTCTGCAGCACCCCCTCAAGGCGGGTTCACAATCAGCGAAGGCAAACTTGGTTCGCAGCCAATCAGGCATGGGCAATTGGCGGCCATCTTGTGTTCACCTTTGCTGAAGGAAGTAGAAAATATTTTAACTTTTGTGAAGGCAAACCTACAGCATAGTAAAAAAAACAAAATTGAAGCAATAACTGCATTTGATAAGAATACTTTTTGGTAATTAGTAATACAATTACTCGCAGCAGGACATCATATTGGTTGAATAGTATTCTGAAGTACCGGTAATTAAAAGTATGTGCCTGTTAATCTCATTTCCTCTATCAGATTGTAAAAATCTTCTTGCTGTTTTCTCTTCCGCAATATGGGCTTAACACACCATCGTCTTTCACCTGTTGTATTTATTCTCCAAAGGTGAAAAATCCTTCTTCTCCAGGCTGAAATGTTATTTTTACTTGTCAACATGGCTAATGGATGTACAGTGCCAATTATTTACAAGTGAAATCGAAACAACAACCTTATATTCGTTGGAAAAACTTTCCAACTGCTTTATTATTTTGTAAAACAATTGTACTAAAATGTGTGATTTAATTGATGATTTGTGTGAACTTGTTGTAGGCCTATTGCCAATTGTTCAATACCTGTGTATAATATTGTATCAGCTCCAAGAAAGGAATAAAATTGAAATTGACTGTTACTTACATAAAGTTCGCACAGAAAGTGGGGATTTGATTGTGAATGCAAACTCCATTGCAAAAAGGTTCGCTGGTTGTGAACCCACCTTCATTACAGCGGTTAGCATTGTTTTCGCTTTCCGAAATGTGTGTTGTGCTGAACTGAAAAGAGCAAAAACAGACATTCGAAATAAATTCCAGAGGATTTAGTTAAACAGATCAGTGCCCTTCTTGAAACTTTAACGAGTCCTTGTATGTAACCTTCAAAGCTAAAAAGCACTTCGTAAACTAAATAACACATCCCCACCTGAGAGATAGCCTATGGGCAGTGCCGATGCAAGACCTTATGCCAAACAGAATTGCAAGTATGTCTTCTTTTTTATTGATATTTAGTTATAGAAGGTTGAAATATAAAAACAGTGGGTGTAGAATTGTTGGGTGAAGTACACTATGTTCGGTCACTTTGACAAATTGAGTTACGTTTGACACATAAGGGAGACATATTATTAAAATAAAAGTTAGGTAAGGTGAGAGAGAGTTTATATAGGGCCTATTATTAAAATAAAAGTTTGGTTAAGTTAAAACGAAGTGCTTGCTGCCACCGGCGGTGGTTGGACGTTGCTGCCACCGGGCCTCTACTATGCATTGTTCTGCGCAACACCGGTGATCTGATACTACGTCATTATCCATATTACTGCTATTTGATTCAACAAGTGAAAAGTATCCATATCACTGCTGCCACCGGGTCCNGAATAAAGATTGTTTTGGCGCAGTTAAGACATACATATTACGAATTAAA
>KZ869810.1:0-11911 GCA_003456935.1 Machilis hrabei | reverse complement strand
AGGTATCAGCGAAAGTGCTGTTTTAGCGAAACACCAGTTAGTCCGGCCGAAGGCCGGTGGTTTGAAGGATTGTTATAATAAATACATTTATAAATCACTTCTTCTTCATCTTTGTGATCTAAGAAGTCTGGATTCGGTGACCTTGTGGATGCAGTGCTGTACTGGTTGCACTCATTCTTTTTTTTTTTACAATAGTAGCCTACTGTTATTATTATGGTGCTCTATACTTTACATTCATGCATGTTTTATATTTATGATTATCATTCAATATTTTCCACTGAACTGCCACTGATATGTGTTCTGCCAGCTGTTGTGTATTGTCAACGGTGTCGGAATGCCATTTCTTCCAACTTTATATACCCCACCCAGCACCCCTGTTCGCTCGCGATATCCCGTTAGTGTGTTGGTTGGGGTATTGTACTTTCAGTATAAGTAATGCATTCCGACAACTGAAAATGGTGCACAACAGTTGCAGAACCATGTATCAGTGGTAGTTCAGTGGAAAAGGTGTATTTCGTCACGTGCTGCTATTGTAAAAAATTACCAAATATTTATATTAACTTACAAATTTAGCACACATTTATATCTTGTTTAGTTAGTTCAGTTTAGTTTGAATTTCATCTTTGGTAGTCAGGTTTTTTTATTATTCACTATTTTTTTATGACATCAAGTTAGCCACCTGGTAAAAAAATTGCTGTAATATTGTAAATAATATAGCCAACTTGACACACATGACAAACAAGCAATCTAAAACCTATAGACAGTTTTCTCGAGTTTCTTTAAAAAATCGTAATGGCTACACTCCAAGCATTTGCAGAGACCTGAAACAGAGGAGAAACAAACAACTACGGTAATTTTTTGTTGTTGTGTGTGTTATGATGATGTATATCACTGGACCACTGCCCCCAACCACTTTAAATGTACCTCACCCTGTACATGATACCATACCCAGGAACCTCCAATATCAATGTTGTACCAAATCCAATGGCATCAACTTCATAAACAACAAAATCCCCTTGGGCAGCAATATTCACTACATGGCTGTTTGTGCCAACAGCTCAATTTAGGCGAGTACTGTCGGATTCAAAATTATGGTTTTAACACCTATATCTTGAGAACAGCTAGGCAAGTATTCTTTTCCCCCACCAAATGTTTTCAGATTTATTGTCGATTTCAGGAATGACAACAATTTTTTTTTTTATATAATAATTCTAAAAATCTTTCATGCCATTCCTGAAATTCTCATACAACCTGCAAATTTTGATGGAACAAAATTATTTACCAAAATTAAGATTGGCTTAACTGCAGTCAGATATAGGAGTTCAAACTCAAGTATCCATAATTTTGAATCCAACCGTAAGTGTTGTACATTAGAAGCACACAATACTGAAAATTAAGTGGAAGGGTAGCAGAGTCAAGAGCACCTTCTATGTATCCATACTTTCACCCTGTACTTGCTTGATGAATCACCAGCACTACTCATGTGCTAATGACTCAGAATTGTAGATGTCTTGTGTTCCACTGCATTTAGTGAACCATTTATCATGATTGTGCAGGTCTAAGGAGTGACAATACTGCTACTGAGCAGTTTACACAATTTTTATTCACCAAAAGCACTGCCTCATATTCTCATCCAATTTTTAACCAATAGTTTTCATAAGACGTGACTGCCCATTTCATCAATAGGGATTTTCCTGTGTTTTGACCTGTATATTTCTGTTATGGGGTTATCTAAAACAAAGTGTGTTTTTAGCAAGCCTAATTTAGTTCAGTACTTTAATACACACTAAATGTAGCATTCACTTCAGAAGATGCAATTATAAATACTGTTTACGGCATTGACAGGAGGCTGCTGTGAGTCCAACATTGATGTTGGATTTAATTTGTTTGTGTACAAGCAGTTCATCTTTAAATTGTTTCATAACTAATGAAAAATTAGTATTTTAAAATACCACTTACTTTTGAATGCACTACACTTTTTGCTTACCAATTCACCATTAAGCCCGGGACATACACATCGCACGCCCTGCTCGCTGGTAAAAACTACCCCATTCACGTACATCGCTTCCGACGGACAGAATATTCATGTGCTGCCAGCCCGCCATCTATTACCTACGACGCTAACTACAGCAATAACCAAAATACCATCTACCATTGAAACTGGGTACCACTAACTTAAATCGTTTGTTTATATATAAAACAACAGTAAAAGAGAACAATAATTACGGTACTTCTCTTAGTTNAAATTAATAGTTATTTTTATTGTTAGGTGGGTTTTCTAGAATTTCACTGAATNGTAAATAGGCTTTTAAGCACGTGTGCTGATTTCGAAAACAAAACCATAATTAATATCGATATTCGGAAAGTATACACCAAACGCAAAGAGGATACTAGCGACACAGAAAGAAATGTTAAAAGTTGAAATCGTATTTACTAGTGTCAGTAACCAGAAGGGTGCAGGGCGTTTTCTATGAACGCCATCATGGAGATCCTATACTTGAACTTTCCCATTCCGGCACGTGCAGGGCGTGCAATGTTTATGTCCCGGGCTTTATATTTACAAATTACATCCATATGATTATCCTGTCACGCTCCAATGAAATGAATTAAACAGTTTCTACTTTTACTAATTTCAAGTTGACACACAAAAGTTTTGTACCTTGAATACNTGATGTGTGGTGTTATAAAATCTTCTTCGAAAACAGGGTATGTGAAAGAACACAAACATTGTCACAACAGCTGTTATTACAAATTGTACTGATACAGTACAACAATTTATTTATTCTTATAAAAAATACATTTTTGCATGTTAACAAAGTCTACAACTTAGTGAATGAAAAATACAGTATTGCTCTATGCCTTGCTTGAAACCTGTCTTCTGCAGAACCTAAAGAAAGCTCCATAAAACGGAACCCATAGTAGAAGCAAAACAAATTCCTAGCACCTGTTAGTTACACATTAAAATAATGCTAATAAAGATTTCATCGTGGAATACTAGGTACCTTAACTTGTATGGCATTTAATAATTTTNTAGGGGTTAATTATGAGAATAAAAAAATTCACAAAATTCATTTAGCCTACAGTTTCACATAAATATAAAGCTTTGGAACTTTTTAATTTTCAACACAACATTCAGAATTAAAATGCAGTGCGCTGTGCATCAGGCCAGTACACATGTAACAACAAAGCTAGTATCATCTGAGGAAGGATATTTTTTTAATATTGTGTTATTATTATTATTTTATGTATGCAAACATCAAGCACTCGGATATAACAACACATTTAAAATTTCATATGGAGTTGGTCAGCATTTATAAGAATGTTAAATAACAAAACTATAATTAATATACACAAATGGCATAAATGTAAACTAAAATAATGGAAGTGCCAGTAGTCATTACCTTTAACAACACAAATGCTTTAATGANCATGGCAGATAATAGTCAGTTAAAGTAACAAAAAGTATGTAGAAGAAAACAATACATGTGGAGAGGTTAGTAATCAAGAGACACTGTATTGTCTCTGCCAAGTACAAAAAAACTACAGTGTATCTTTTCACGCCATCAAAACTGTTATAAAGGGCATATATATTGAAAAACTAAATAGTGCATCTTCAAGGCTTTAGTAGCCCCACGAGAAAATCGGGCCAACCGTTTACGAGCACTGAAGGTCCCAAAAGTGCTAAATTTACGACATTTTGGTCCTGGTTGTCATCGTCCTAACCTGGCTTTCTTCCCATTGGCTGGCAAATGGACAGACACGTGAGAGGTATCTTACCGAGATACGGCTAAATTTTAAATGTATATACTATTAGAAAGTCCTACACAGTACATAATTTTTAATAAATACGGTAAAAACAAAAGTTTAGTAATTTAAAATTTAGCCATGTCTCTTGATTACTAATCTTTTGTTTTTACCTTATTTATTAAAAATGATGTATAGGCCTTTCTAATAGTATATACATATAGCTATCCCTGCACTGTGTATAAGACTATTGGGAAACAGGTATTAGTAACTAAGATGTCTGTTGATGTGAGGTTACCAAGAAGAAGAAAAAAGGAATCCCCCCCAAAAAACAGTGAAGCGAAGTCTTCGGAATATAACTGGACATTTTGTTTTAACGTAATATGAACGAAGGATAGTTACAAAGTCCCGTTGGTGATGACCAGAAATCATAGGGATCTACTCCAGAGAGGAAAGTACGACAAGAGTATAGCAACATTTGCCATAAACTCGCTAAGAGCTGTCCATCATTTTTATAGTATTCAGTGCCTCAGTTTAGACATTTGGCTGAGTGCAGATGTTCTGAAAGTAACGAATAACGTAAACAAAGCTAAACAATACGAATAGTATTCATTATATTCGTGATCACTGATTGTCAGAAACGGACTGCCAAGTACATTTTGAGAAGTTCTGAAATGTCCGCTATGCAACAAAAAATGTAAGCTTATGTTGTTGGGTTGGACAAGATACGTATCATCCTTCTCACATATATATTTTTAAGTTTTAGAAACATTTATACTTGGTCATTCTATGTCATTTCAATTCGTTCACTGAGCAAATGTTTAGTTTTACGAACATTTGTACTTGCCTATTCTGCTCGATAGATTGTCGTTATGTGTGTAGTACNCACAGTGCCTGCTCGGCAGTCAATGTAGTGGGTTGAAGTAAAAGATGTCCAACCACGTTTAAATGTATCAGTTCCGTACTTTATAAATCCAGTTCCATCCACTCATCCACATGAGTAATAACATATTATGTTAAACATATTCTATGTCATTTCAATTCGTTCACTGAGCAAAATTATCTTCTTCANTCTTTTTTTGTACTTGGCCACCTTCTTTTCATTTCAAATGAATTTGGGGGTATCATTACTTGTAAATACCTCTTCCATAAATACACCTGAAAAAAGGGTTACCTCCACAATATCCCTATGAGTCTTCCCTAATTAAACATTTCACATTATAACACGTCTGTAAATGTGTTTGCTTTAAAGAAATCTGCTCTTTATTATAAACTGACCAGTGTCTATCTGTTTTTTTTTTAATTTAATTAAGTGAACTGTGGATTCAAAAGAAACTTTTTTGTTTTTTTCCTGACACATGTGCAGCAGGGTTGGATACGTAAAGAATAGCCCTAATGTGAATTTGACACAGCATGGTACTGTGAATACTGGAGATGGAAAATATTAAACCAAGTGTTTGTTTACCGAGATAACATTAATAAAAATGGCATTAACAATACTTGTACGAAAGGGATCCTGAATTACTTTGAATTCATTTTAATATAGTGTGGGAATTACTTGGGCACGAATTTAGAAGCACTGGCACGTTTGTGCCAAACGGCTCTACACTACTCAGGCGGTATGGGAAATGTAGACAGTGCAGCAACTGCTTCCGAGCCCATACAGAGTTTTCTGTTTCCGCTGGCAACTTCACCTGTTTCCTTTCCAACGTCTAATCGTCTGCGAGTATTTTCTTCTTCAGTCATGTTGACTTTAATATTTTCAGTGTCCAATTCTTCATATGTCTTATTTCTTCATTTTCCTTTCTAACCACTCTTTCTTATGCATCCGTTTTTGGTGTCCATAANAATTACCACTGTTGGTGAATCTTCGTATACAAAACGGACACTGGTAGGGCCTTGCACCTGTATGCTGGTGAGAATGAAGCTGAAAAAAGAACAAGCTTGTATCATAACAGGGTAACCCATAAAATGTCCTGTTGACATTTTCTGATGGGTTTGCTCATGTGTCGTTACATGGAGTCTGCACTCAACTATTCAACAGCCAGTGCTATCAATGGTATGTCTAAGTAGTCCATATGCTCTTTTACTAAACCACAACAACTATTACAAGATCAAACAAATATTATTTTAATCTGAAATAGTTATAGAAATACAGATTCATTCACTGTTCTATATATATAAAAAAAAAAACTTCTGACAATCATTTACCATTAAATGGGTGACTCTGGTCTAACTTTTCAGTACTAAAATTAAAAAAATGGCTGTGAACACAAATAATTTCCTCAAAAGACAAAACACATTAATAAGTAATATCGATGAAAAATGTTCACAGTTAAGTTGCAAACTATCATTTTCCTATTTTTAGCCTGTTCCCTTTTTAATATTTTACTCTGAGACGTATCACTTTTTACTTTAGCGTGACTTTAATGGCTTGAATACTATGCCCAACAAAGTCATCCTCGAAAGTGACAAGACTACAAAAAAGCAAGTACTTTCTTGTTTCTGCTTTCTGCCAAAATTTATTTTTTCTACCTCACCTTAATAATGTTATTTGACTACAAAATAATAGTCAATGACTATATAAAAAAAACTATATTTTGAAGATATTAAAACTCCAGGTGGTTATGCAGAATAAGAAAAAGCAAGTGCATTAAATGTGTTAATTACTGCAATAGAAAAAAGGCATGGTTCNACAAAGTCTGAGATAAATTAAACCTTGGCCACTGAAGGTGAAGAGTTGTATAAATATGGCAGCATAAGGGAAATGAGTGGTAAATGAGGACATGTACTCTTCTAAATTTAATAGCACAAAATACACATCTACTTACAGTCAATGCCTTTTTTGTTTTGAAAGTATGGGTGCAGTCACTGCAGGTAAATGGCCTCTCCTTCGAATGACTTACTGTATGGTTAGCAAGTTGAGACTTTTTAACATAAGACTGGGTACAAAACGGACATTTGTACTTCTTTTCGCTGTGTTTTATCTTCATGTGCTGTTTTAATAGTATTACCCTGCAACAAGCATATGCAGATATAAAAACGAAAATAAAATAAAGACACTTTTTAGTCTATTTAAACCTATAAATGCAAAATAAAATTGTGTAACTAAAATTCATAAATGGTCAGTTTAGCCCCCTTGTTCTCAGATCTGTTTGTGTATTATTTCCAGTTGAACAGCATGTGCTTGCACTTAATAGAAAACTGATGCTCTTAAGAATCANCTGTAATTAACACATGTATAAACACAGCTGCCTCACATTTCACTCACATATAACACATAGTACAAAATGATGATCACCTGTTCAATGTAATGTAACTTTTTTTTTTTTTTGCACAGCAAACAACACGTCCTGCATATAATCATGTCTACGGTGGCAAGTTGTCAACTAATTTTGTGAACAGCATGAACTGAGTACACTATACAAATGGCTTGTAGATCTCAATAGAAACTCTGCAGGCAGCAGCAAAGTTTGATATGATGACAGTGAAAACAGCATCTAAGGTAACCCTCACCTGGAAATGGCCAGGACACACCAGTAACTTCAAGAGGAACTCTGGCAAACGACAGGAACAATCAAACTTCCACTACAATTTCCCAAGCACGTAGTAGATGTTCTGGCATGGAATTTGACACAAATTCTGAAGTGACTGCATTGAACAGAACTTTTCAACATTTGTCAAAAGTTGATGATTACCATGTTGTGCTTTACACCCTCTGACACCAGATGGGTCATTTCAAAATGATGATCAATGCCAATTTTGACTACTGGAGATCACACACATCAGGATGAAGGACAGTCACAACATCCAGCCTTGTGTGGAAATCGAACCCACGATTCTGGTACCAATTGATCTACCATGGTCAGCTCAAAATACAAATTTCTATATCTATACCCCCTCCTTTAAATTACTGTAATAGGGTGTCTACTCTCTCTCTCTCTCTCATTCAAAGAAAAAGAAAACCTAATCATTATTTTAGCTTCCCTCATCACACACAAAATTAGTTTAGCTTGGGTTGCCTGGTACTAACTGATGTCAGGACAATCATTTTCAGCCCTTACTAGTAGACAAAAAGCAGTTTCAATGAACACCAAAATATTTTGATACAATAATATTTCTCATTGTATCTAATTGCTTAAAGCCTAATTTGTATTTCATATATCTGCAATACTTTTTTAGTTAGAACCTTATTTACCTATCTCCACACTCGGGACAAGCAGTGCGTGGACGATCCCGATGAGTCTCCGAGTGCTGTTCTAGTAAGCGTTTTGAACCGAAGCTCTTTCCACATGTGTCACACAGAGCTGGTGATGTCAATGGCCTGGGTTGTTTTTCATGAGCATATTTTATGTGAGTACGCAGGTATGTTGCTGAAATAAACCTGAAAAAAAATGCAAGAATAAGAAATAACTTTAGTTAACCACTTCACACGTACAGTAAAACAATGACTTTTAATTTTGTTGATGCTATCATACAGTTCAACTCAACTTGCTTTATTTTTTTTATATTAGATACACACCATAAATCAGGAAACATAGGATTATTGTAGTTCAAAACTTAAAAAGTTTGTATAACAAATACTAAACGCTAATATTTTAATCTTGTGCTAGTTTTCTTTAATAATAATAATAAAAAAAGCATTTCAAGCTCTTAAGAACAAATCATTGGTATTTATACAGGATGTCCCAAATGTCGGTTACCATTGCCCGTATCTCCGAAAGTTCGTTACCAGCAANTGCAGAATTCACTCAAACTTTAAATATAACTGTCGTTAGTGAACTTTTGGTGCAAATTGTACTTTCTGTAAACACACAAACTGGCAGTGCTGATTGCTTGCCCAGTGCGTCCCCTATCTTTTGCCAGTGGCGAAAGATGGATGAACGCTGTAATGAACCTGTTTCCTATGTTAAATTTTTCGCTAATTATTTTGGCTTTAGTAAAATTTTCCAACTCATTAATTTTCATAATTAAATTTTACCTGTCATAATTATGCCTTACCACTTTTTTAATTGCTCTAATATATTCATTTTGCTATTTTAATCTGCTGTAAGTAACAATTAAAATATTAAATCAATTAATTTCCTTAATTATCAGAGCAGTGATGATTTTATATGGTTGTCCTCAATTTATAAGAGAAGGAAGGTGCAGTGGTGTTGCAGGTATTTATACACTGATGAAGTAAGATCAGTCGTCACCTGGAGGAAGAGTGGGTGTCATTAAGTAATCAAGTGTTTATCGATACTACGAAACATAGTGTACGTGTTTAGTGATGGTGCAAGTCAGCACATGGTAACTACATACTACAGCTGAATTATAAGAAGTACTTTACTTCATTGTCAGGTATCGTACTTTGCTGTTANTTAACATATGTAATTACTGAAGATGTCCTGAATATTTAAATGAAGGATAAGGATTTCATATATGTTCGAAACTAATAATCTCAGCCTTGACTTTCTTGATGATTAATTGGTACTTTGCTAATATCACAGCTCAATATCTAGTGTTCATATACTTTTGAGATATTTTACTTGTTTTAAATCTTTTCTTGGTGTTTTAACTCTATTCAAGATTTCATGTTTGTAAAATTGTGTTAATTAGTAGAGGAGTTCACTGTCTCCTTGCACATTACTTAACTATTGTTGATTACCAAACCAATGAATTCTATTACTTGTATCACATATATGGTGATATGATTTATTACAGTAAGGTGTTCACTTGTGTGCATATATATTTTTTTTTTCATCAATGCTGAAATGATAATTTCTGTATATTTGTAGTATTACTGCTACAAAATGTATACTTTTACACGGATACCCGCACAGACAACAACACCTATTTGAAGATGGATTGTTTTGGTGTATTTTGGTGTGTTGATTGTGCAAACCTGCTTATTTACTTCATTTCATTGACATCAGTGTAAATATTAATAAAATTGTTTAAACCTTAATCAATCATCCATGTCCATTAGTTTTATTTGCCTTTCCATTCTGACTGTATTATTTTCACTGTGTATTTGTCATCAGCTGGTATACTTATTCTATGTCTGAATGAACCTTACCCCGAGAGCAAATTTAATTATTGACTGGCACTAGTAATTATTTTCCAGTGCAAGCTGTACTTTAGGTAAGCTGCTTATTTTAAATGCTCTTATTGTTTTATATTGTATTAAAAATCAAGATAACTAATGGTACCCACGTCGCAATGTATTCGTTCCCTGGTGTGTAATACTTTGGCTTGTGCTCATAGCTGACCAACTGGTTAAATATTGTGCAATCTGGCAACACCGGTTGCTTGCCCAATATGTGCTCTACCTTTCGCCACTGGTTGTAACATTAAAATTTCAAATGGGAAAGGGTATTAAGTGACACCTCATTCTGAACTGTTTGTAATTCAATGGTTTAACAAAATTTGGCCTACTTTACAATATACAAGCCCATACAATTTTTGTAGTATACTTGTGGGGTTGCAAGTTCTTCACATGGGTTGTTTGAATGATAGTTATTAGAACCTTTACTATACTGCATTTGACTTTAAATATTTTACTATTCAACAAGAGTAGCAATGCTTAGTGGTGACTGAAGGTGCATTTTATGCACACACAGATATGATATCACTACACCTAGACTCTAGTTTATGAATCAAGCAGATAGATAGAGATTCAAANAAAATAAATACGAAGCCTCCTTAAATAAATCATGTCTATAGATAACACTGACACAATGCAAATATTGTCAACAGTTTAGGTGAGAGGACAAGGTAATAATAATAAGGACTTTATTAACTTTATGAATTGTAATTGCATCAGCAGGATGAGAATTAAATCTGATGGTACATTAATGAACAGAAATAACAATTTCTTTAAAATCCAAACCCAACTCAATTGGAGAGCTATTACCAAAACTAATAAGAGTGGAGGGGTTTTACAAGTTTATCCACAGTACTTGCTGGTACATCATTAAAACAGCTGCACTGTAGGTAAAGCAAAAAACACACTATCCTTCAAAGTTGGTGAAATTTATAAATGCTTTGTTTCTTATCATTGCCAAGTTTAAGGGTTTGAGCCTAGATTATGCAAATCTTAAAATCAAGTTTAATAGAACAAAAATATTATATAAAACTATATAAAAATCCACTTCCCTATTTAGGCTATGTTACATATTTATTATCTAATATATCTTACAATAGTGAGGCCAGTTAAGAGCAATTAATTAAATTACACTTGACCTTACTGGTCAGGGAAAATCAGGGAATTTATACCAGAGTAAAAATTGTAAGGGAATTTTCCACATGTTGATGCATAATCAGGAAATATCAGGGAATTTTTTTTCAAAGAGAAAAATAGAATATATTATGGATCTTCTGTAATTAGTGAAGAACATTATGAAAAGGTTTATAAAGCCATCGATTATTGCTGAAGTGTGTGACTCAAGAATGAAACTGATTAAAGTTGACACTTTGAAGAAGGAAAATCAGTCTCCTGTATAAGGTATAGACATTGGGTTTGCTGTCAGAACAGCTCTACAAGAAGTAATAGCAAATGACCTGGTGCAATTACAATTCAAACAACATTGCACTGTACTGTTAGGGCACATTGTATCTAAAAATACAAGAAATATATGATTGTGAAAGAAATTAGTTGTTTGGTTCCATCACTTATTGTAAATTACTCATCAGCTGCATGAAGATGGCCCTGGATGTATTTGTATCCTCGAAACAAATAACACCAACTGTAGCAGATCCTGTCTGCAGGGAATTCAGTTCCTTTGTCACAACTAGAGAAGTCTAAGCTGAAATGAAATGGTAGACACTGATAGACAGTAGTGCTTGCTCAAAATCCAAGCTTTGCTGTTTCAGTTCTTTTGTAATCCTACTTAAATTTGGGTTTGAAATATTCAAACTGTAAAACATTAAATGAATGACAAAAGTGTATTTAAAATTAAGTACAATAAAAATGACACAAAAAAGTTGAATCAAGAAAATGTGGACAGTGCAGATCATATTGTTATAAAGCAGTTCCAGCAGATTTGTGTACGTCTCAGGCTGATTGGTGGTCATTAAAATTTTTATTCCAAAGTTGGAGAGAGTAAAACAAATGTGCACTTCTTGGTTAGTTGTTTTAAACATGCCTGTATCAACAAGTATGTGTGAAATAAGTTTTATTATA
>KZ869809.1:74468-84745 GCA_003456935.1 Machilis hrabei | reverse complement strand
ATCTACAGTTCGGAGAACCGCTAGTAATAATTGTAATCAAGCTTAAAGCTGCTCTCCTTGTATTATGAGCCTTTTATTAATATAAAATAAATTGTTGCGTTATTCCTTATATTACGCTGTAGGCTAACTGCTTTTTGATTTTGAAGCAAGTAAATCGCGACAATGACAAGAGATGGCACTACCTCTCACACTACTTCTCTGAAGAATACGAACAGTTCAAGTTGACTTGAATCGACAGTAGATGTCGGGTAGGTTCTTAGTGTATGTGTTTGTAAAACATTTATAATTCTAAATTAACAAAATTTTTAAATGAAACAGACCGCGGTGATGTACAGTTATTCAGAATGATGCAGTCTGAAAGGACGTACGACCTTATTTCAACTTAGGCTGCACGTAACGTTTACTATTATACCTGTTAGTAACANGATATACTGGAGCATTTATACTTTAGCCAACGACATGGACAAATATTATAACACAGTTAAAATTAGGCACAATTTCTGGTTTAACGACTTAATTTCACAAATAATTACACTTTTAGTTTAGTTTTATATTCCACTTTTNCTTGGTAGTCCACCATTTTTACTCATTCCTATCAAAAATGTCATGTGATATACTATGNAACGGATACATNTGTAGCGATTTGTTAAGCTTGCACTGAACAAAGTGAGGGAACTGTTGGGTCTCTGTCGAGTGTTGCAACTCAGAAATCGCTGAACTGGTTTCGAACAAACTTCTTGAAGTAGGTAGGTCCTTGGATTATTTTGACGACAAAAGCGTCTATCAATAATGTACGACGCTTATAAAATGATAAATGGAACGTAACGTTCCACTTTCCTCCCATAAGATTAACACGGTCACCATAGTATTAGTAAATACATTAATTACGTTCTCTAAGTGGTTCAGCTATGAAAATACCACTCGGAGAGTAGTTATCAACTAGCAACATAAATTTCAACCACTTCAACCCCTGAATTGAAATATCGGAAGGGATCAATGAACTTAAGAATCCTGCGGTTTCCGAGCAGCTTATTTTAAATGTGAACACATAGAACACATGATTTCAATCACAAACATTAGTTTCACCCTCTTTTACCCCAAATTGCAATTTGAAAATGTTTCGATCAAGATAATTCCGAGTCATTGATTTCAAATCTGAAATTGAAAATGCGTAAATTAAATCCACAACTCAAGTTTCATCCCCTTGAAATNGAACTGAAAAAATCGAAAGATTTTTTAGGTAGTTGACACTTTTTGTTGGGTCACACATTTCAAATCCAACATCAAAATTACGCAACTTCAAGCTCCAACATGAGTTTCACTCCCTATAGACGTAAGAGGATGTGATGGCGATTACCACTATGTTTTTTTTTCTTTGTTGTCGATTTCATGTTTGAACTTGAAAATATATACAGTAGGCCTACTTTCAACTCCTTTTAAATTCGAGATTCACATCATATCAAATTCAAACCAGAAATACAAATGTCATCATTATTTAATGGCAATTGGCAATTAGTGTATACGAGGTTATTCATTTCATATATGATCTCGGAAATGAAGAATTTCATCTGCCAACATGAATTGTACATCCACCTAACACAAATGTCATTAGAATCAAAGTTCAGTGGGATCAGGGTTTTTAAGGGCGTTGATTTCAATTTTGGTATCGAATATGTTGAATTTAAATACCCAACACGAGTTTAAACCTTTTACCTTCTAAATTTTAATATACTGATAACTAGGAGCTTGTTACTGGTAATTTTTAAAGCTGAAATTGAAGCACTAGAAACAATTTATAATTACATATATTATACCTTAATTACATTTTCAGCAACAACTAAACAATGAATGCATTATTGACATTTACTTTCGAATAGAAACCAACTACTCAAGAGATTTACCAGGTTTGTGACTAAAATCATTTCAATAGCTACTTGCGTTACAAGTACTTAACGTCTACTGAAATTTCAAATTTAAAAATTTCGTTAAAAATCACTTGCGAGGGAACCTCGTTTGTTGCTACAAACGAAACCCGTCAAGTCTGGAATTTTCTTAAAGGCAACATGATTTCATATCCAATGATGATACTATAAACTGCTGATGGACTAATTAGTAAAATTTATTAATGATTAAAGTTTTTTGTGCGACTGTTGTATCATAAATAAACATCCAAACTTAAGCAACTCCGTGGCTCAGTTGATAGAGCATCGAATCTTCTTATGGTATTTAAAAACAATAATGTAATNCAGTTAGTGAAAGTATTTTTACAGATAGTAAAGTATATTCGGAGTGTTTTTAAACGCATTGTACGTAGTACGTATTTATAAAATAGGTATAAACAATATTATAGTGTTTTTTGTAACGCTGCATGAATTTTAGTAGTTGTATGTTTGCAGAAGTGAGCTCAAGCGCTTTTCACACAGGTGGCAAGTTTTAGGGTAACGTTGTTACATGTGGGTTTACTGTCTGCTCNCAATTAATGTATCACATCTGAAAACAGAAAACNTTTGAGCAAAATCTGTAAAGTAACTATATTACAATCATGTTCAACATTATGAATATNATTCAAGTGCTTTTATTATTGGTTGTGAAAATATATGGTAANGCAATTGAAAAGGAGGAAACAATTGCCCGGAAATTTGCTGCAAAAAATTGAATTACTGCTTTTATTTTTCGATGACTTTCACTACGGATATAGTCTGGACTTTGAAGATATGTATAACGGTCATGCGGCTACAGGTAGTTGTTTTATCTGATACATTCAACATTATACATTTTTTTTTATCACAGATATTGATCTACAGTAACACATTTTCAATTCCATGTATGAAGATTGATACTGATGATAGTGAAGATTATGTACCATATCTTTTCACAGCCAATAACCAAATCACTTAAATGATATTCACAATATTGAACATGATTGTAATATAGCTACTTTATAGATTTTGCTAAAAATTTTTCCGTTTTCAGATAGTATACATTAATTGCAAGCAGACAGTAACCCAACAGGTGTCACCGTTACACTAACACTTACCACCTGCGTGAAGAGCTATTGTACACACAACTACTAAAATTCACGCAGCGTTACAAAAACAACACTATAATATTGTTCACTAACCAAATACTCAACCATGGTTGATTTTCACGTTAAGAAAGCTTCGTATACGATAGCCAATCGCCTCACAAACAACTTATGCAGAGTGTTGCACTTTATTAATGGTGGACCTTCAACTGTAACAAGAATTCTCTACTACGTATGTAATAAACTGTCATTTCACTCTGTAATTCGATATTTGATTTAACTTTTACTTTCTTAAAATATTAAAATTATACTTAAAGATTATGGCTATGCTTAACACCACACCGGTTAATTCTGCTTTTTAAAATATTTTTCTGTCGGCTTCATAAATGCGTCTACTTCTCTCGCGATATATATTTGTAATAATAAAATCTCCTGTCTCACCACCCCTGATATATTTTCAGAAATGTTCTAAATATATTTTCTTTCGCTGTAGTAATTTACGTTCCTCTTCCACTAACTGTNTTTTTCTTAATTACCATTGACCCCATAGCTCTTCTGTGGGTTGGGGTAGAAGCTGATTTTTAGAGATAACAGTATTTAACTGATTTTGTTCTTAATGCTGATAAATGTGATATCCTAATGTGCTGAACTGTGTAATCATGATGCGTTCTGTGCATAACCCATGCCATTTTTATTTAAAAAAAAACAACCCACAAATAATTTCTAGGTACGGAGCTGCGTAGAACGTATAACAAATATCGACTCTTTGATGTTCGCATGCCACTAAATCTTTTCTTTTGCCCACTGTCTCAGAAACCATGTGATCATGAGTCCAAGGAATAGTGACCAAGCTATTTCCTCTGTTGAGGGAAATTTACTCATATTATTTTGTTTTATTGAAGTGTGGCATTAGACAATATTTCCTTGGAATTATAAGATCAGAGCTGTTTTAAATTTCAGTTTGTTTTAAATTATGAAACATGAATCACAGGAAATTGTACATGGATCGTCAAATTTCTTTGTGTAAATAAAAAAGGTAATCGAATGCTTATATGAACGTATTATTGGAATATATAACGAGCTAGAAATTTAAATGTTTATGGCATTTTGAGTTACAATTTTTTTTTTCATTACCTTGCCCAATAATTTTTATCAACAAATGAGTATGCTTTTATTTTATTCACATTAAAGGTAGTGCTAATAGACGACACACAAGATCACTCCATAACACAATTTAAGTAAGTATGCATGTAGATACCGTAGGTTTGACTTATTTAATGACAAACACTGTGAAAACACTCCCTTATTAGCGTGTGCCTTTTTCAACTAGAAGACTGTACATTAAAAGTAGGACTTTATTTCTGAGAGTCTGTTATAGTTGATGCTTTAAAAGTTCGTATTAAACAGCTTGATTGCAAATGGTTATCTAAAACACGTAATAAAACACTTGATTAATTTCGATTACATTTTAAAATTNACATGCATCATTAAGTGCCTTGTGCACAAAACTACGATTAGGTACACTCAGGTCTTGTATTCTGTTATCTGTCGTTGCATCGAGCTTCACCGTAGACGCCGGTTCTCTTCTGTCTTAGTCTTTCCTCTATTTTTTTTTTCAAAACGTTACTTCCTCGGTGATTCTTTCATCACGAGTGTATCATCCTAATTAACTTTCTCGGAGTTTCTCTTAAATGACTGCCAGCTGTATACATCTTCACGCATCACCTCTTCTCCGTCGTGGTTTTGCTTTTTCTAACCAAACAAAATCCATGCACTGCCTTCACATCTATTTTCAGCCATTATTCTTCAACATAAAATCCTTTTCCCAAACTTTGGAATTAAAGCTAAAGTATTCGATACAGTGAATATTTTGTTGTTATCCTAACGCAATGATGAACAGAAGCATGTAATTAGCAAATGATAATTTCAGGGCCGCATCATTAAAATTTTATTTAGAAGTTTTATTTAGCAAATATAGATCTACAGTATTNTTCCAAATAATTGCAATACCCACAATTTTNGCATTGTTTCAGATTGTCTTATCGCAGCGTGATTCGTGTGGTCTTGCTGCAGCGTTATTTTTTTTTTNGGGGGGGGNGGGGGTACTGGAAATCTCTTACCAGTCGACGCAGTGATGAATAGTGTGAAATATGTGGATGTAATCCATCGACAAATTACTCCGACATTGAATCAGTTGTTTCCAGAGGCAGACGGTATTTTTCAACATGATCTCGTACCTAACAACTTCTTAAGGCCAAAGGATATCATATCAAATTGTAATGTTATCGTCATGATCATTTTTGAATAAAACAATATTTTGGGATAAAAAATACTGTTGCAATTAATTCGAACAAAACTGCACATAGTCAGCAGCAGCCATCTAAGATGTAAACAAATATTGCCTCAAGGTGAGTATTCGATTATATATCATATTATTTTTGCGAGAAATAACTAATTTTACAATTTGTTGCAAATTTTGTAATCAATCATTTTCAGTTGGCCAGATTGATATTAATTTTGAAACGTTTCTTAGCAGGTAAGTTAACCTCAGTTATAAGCAATCAAGCAATGTTTCTAAGCTTTATGCATGGTTCATGTTGCTGGTTCTTGGTAAACTACTAAACCGGGCACAGCGTCAAGGGACCAAGCAAAACTTAATATGCCTCTAATTAGCAGAAATGTCAAATAAAGCTCTCATGAGTTTGTGAGAACTGGTGTGAATGAGCATATTGTAAACACACTAGAAAAAAGGATCTTAGGGTCTAAAAATGGTAGTGCTTATAAATGTATGCTGTAATCTAATACATCTTATTCGTGTGATCTTCAAAATGTTAAACAATAGTTGAAATTGGGCAAGTAATTTAGGATCT
Organism: Machilis hrabei; assembly: GCA_003456935.1. Lineage (NCBI taxonomy): Eukaryota > Metazoa > Arthropoda > Insecta > Archaeognatha > Machilidae > Machilis > Machilis hrabei. Next base: position 78,850 of record KZ869809.1, on the reverse strand, counting down.
ACAAAAAACGAGACGCAAAAACGCTGCTTTAGAAGAAGTTCATAGAAAACGACAGGCATTTACAACAAATGGCATGCTATATAAATACAATAGTTCAGTTGGCAATATACGTATTTGTTCTCATATTATAATAAAAACTCTTAATTTAAATAACTAATGCAAAAATGAAAGTAAAATACCTCTAATGTACTACATATTAAATTCAAAAGTTTACTTTACTTCTAAAATGAATTTACTGTACTCCTACAATACGACTAATTTTGGTCAATTGAGAATAATGAGATGCATAGATTTGGATACTTATGCAAACAAAGGGTTAGTAAATTTTTGATAGTATCGCTAGCCACATTTGATCCATGAAAACCATAATTATTCTTTTTTTATTAATACTTATACATTTCTCCATATTATAGAGAATGTGAAACCGTCAAATACAAATTTTAGTTTCATTGCCTTAAGTGTACCAACTTTGTTTTACATTTATTACAGTTATTTTTTTACATTTGGTACCATACGCTAACCTTTCCAAATACTTTGAAAATGTATAAGCACCGATCGGTTATAGTTGACGTTGTATTTTAACTCGGGCGCTAATTTCTTATACCAACTTTTGTAGTTCTAGCTTGATTTTACTTTTTTTAAATGTCGCAACATGGTTTGATCTTGAAGTAGGTATGTTAAGTTGACGTCAAATATGAGTTCTAGGCCTCCAAAACCCCTCAGTAAACATTTGTGGGTCCTAGCTCAATTTTTTTTATTTAGTTACACGATTTAACGTTGAATGTAAACAAATACACTTGTTTTAAATTTTGACAGAAACTGGAACATATTGTACAAAAAATAAACAACACATTTCTTGCATTATTCCTTGAACGATGAACTGGCGATATTTTGCTCAGATTNTCCTCCGGGGTATATCANGCTTCAAATGGTTTACATCAGTTGTTGGTCAACTACCATGATTTGGTACTGATTACTAGTAGCAAGCAGAGTCAAACACGAAAATTAAAACTAATGAAGTACTCTAAGAATTTACTACGTCAGCCTAAACTTATTAAAAACCCTTAAGGAGCTCCTTAACTTGTAAAATGTATCCTTCTTCCGTTTAGGTCNAGAAACAAACTATGTCGTGAAGACTATGGTGTCTGGAGAGTTTGTCTAGTTGTTTATGAGTTTCTTTGTAAAAATGATGCCATATGTACCACATAACAATTATAATTAAATCACTAAATTCAAGACTATATTGATAGGAAATTGATTATCACAGCAGATGGTGAGTAATCAATTTCTTATCAATTATAGTCTTCACTATAGTGATATAAATATACATTTTACGTGGTACAAGGCTTGTTTAGCCGATTTTACCTTACTTTAACCAGAACTAACCAAATAAAGCTTTTAAGAATGCACTCAAAACTAGTCTATCTAGTTTCGGAGNTCAGCAATGCTGACTCTTAAGGTGGTTCAGTTACACACCACAACGCTACTGGCTCATTGACTCACTCGGTCAGCTAGCCACATCTAACATTAAGGACTAGTTTAGAAATTTTGGGTGGAGAAGAAAACAATTACATTAACTATTTTTTAAATTTGAAAACCATTTGATTATGCTGAATACCTAGAAAATAAATAGACTAGAAAAAACAACCACTGAATACGCTGATTTTTTTAGTAACAACGACTTCACGAAAGCTANCACTATGATAATGTATTTTTTAAAGGATCTACGTAACAGAGCTTAAGTGTACAGCGCTTGTTTTCATTATCACATCACCAACTATAGTCATATAAGTAACCAAATATTTTTATTTAGTTTTCTTATTCCCTTGAAATATTTTCGTTATTATTTATTTTTTTCAAAAATCCTATAATTTATAACTCTCCTTCCCCCTCACCCATTAAACTTCTAAAATTCACTNTAATTTTATCCCTTATTGTTACCACGATATGTTTCTTAGAATTTACACAGTCTGCAGTATTCAACGTAATCTAAGGTAGTTTGAATTGTCGTTTGAAATGATTGGAAAACATGGATTTATGCTCAGCTTTAAACTAAAATTTTTCCTTATTCTGGGAACGGTGATCACATTTTTGTATCATAGTCTTGCCAAAAAAAAATCGGAATACTATACTATTCAGATTTTAGTTTGTTCCAGAATGCAAATAGATCTACTAAAAATTACATATTAAAAAAAAGGTTCCATTTTTATCATCCCAAAAATTATGGAAGGGCTCAGAAGACTCTAGTTTTTCTCACACTGTGTAAAATCTTCTGTTACCATGGTTCTTGCAGTTAAAAAATTGTTTGACTATTTTGATCGCTTTCCAGTGAAATTGACTAAAAAATAAAAAAAATGACAATTTCACTAGACAACTTTGACTCTCAATAAATAAATAAAGAATAATAAAAAAAATGGAAAATTAAACTAGTACATAACGACAATTAATACATTTTCTGAATACGGTGATTTTTTATTTTGCTCATTTATGAAAAACATTACAGTATTTTGCTAAAATGCTTGCAGTGGCAAAAATGGAGATGTTCCAAGCGCCATGAAAGCACTTGCTCGCTAAACAATAAGTATTTTTTTTTATTTCAAAATTGGTTTTGATTTCCCAGAACATATGTAAACAACTGTATAAAAATAAAACAAAAAAATTATGGTAGTGTAACAAATGGCATGGACCATCCATGTGTATTGCAATATCCTCAGTATACTCATTAATATTATGTTTCTTAAATTTAGTATGCACTCTCCCATTGTCTCCATATTTTCATTTGTGTTATTGTAATAGTTGAGATGTGCCACTTCTTGCATGTGGTTACATATTTGCCTCATTTAGACAGAAATATGTTCCATCGTTCTAAATTTACATATACAAGTAAATTTAAATTTCCTCCCTAGATGAAGGAGAAGCTTGATTTCTAATGGTAATGCTAAGCTGTCAGTTAAGGCTATGTAGTGATTTACTGTCCTTGGTTTCCTGTAAATGTCTAACTTTAGCTCATTTGATTGTAACTCAACGTATAGCCAACATAAGGCAATAGAAGGTCTACCATAGAGTGATTGCGATTAACTTAACCAGTCTAAGGTAATAGTAAGTGTCAATTTAAGTCTATATCAGTGCAAACATGCAGATTTTGCGCTTTTGTTGTTAACTATTTCTCCACTTTTAAAAATGGACTTTATTTTGCTTTTAACACACAATTTTTAAATTTTCTTTATATATTCTTAAAATGTTGATGAAGAAAAACTAAAAAAATGTATCACATAAAAAATATTTTATTGGAAAAGTATAAAAAAAAACAATAATATAAAACATTTGTAAAAACATATTAATGAAAGAAGGACGACATCTCTCGATCTTCACTTCCTGATAGCTTTGAATCTATGTGACTAGATTCAGGCAGTGACGTGTCTCTCCAAAGAGAAGTCCTGTAAAGAAAAGAGAAANCACAACGCTAGATTATGTAATTCCAATTTAATATCAGTTATGTTTGATGCAAGAATATGTATGAAAATGGATCAAAGTAATTATTTAGACACTTATAAAAATAGTTACTAAGTAATGCAGATAACACTATACACATCGTGTTTGTTGAATTGAGTACATGTATTTCTAAACACAATTATATATGAAGTTTAACCATTAAGTATGGGGACTTCCTGCTGATCGAGCGCTTTGAAAGACTAACATGAAAACAGTGCAGTGGTGAGAAAAGATACCGTTTTAATTATTAGCCGGACCCAAAACAACAGCTTAATCTTAATTTCAACAACATGGATCAATAGTGACGAATACATTAGGCAATATATTTATACGCTCCTAATATACACACTAATAACACATGTATGTAAACAAGTTGTACAAAATGCCAGAAAATTAATGCCCATGATAATTTTGTGTTAGTTTGGNCAATAACATGTATAAATAAAATTTGTTAGACCGGCAACACAAAAGTAAATATATGTATATATATATAGGGGCCTACAGGGTGGTCTACATAAAGCGTTACAAATTTTTATCATGTAAACAAACAGTATGAAAGAAAACGTGTAGACAAATATTGTTAGGTTTGAAGGGGGACATATTGTAGCAATTATTGTTTTGGTGAACACATATTTTTGTTGAATGCATCTGATCCTACGCTTTAAAACAAACAACTTGTGTACCAAAAACATTTTTATACTGTTTCAATTTACAAAGATAGCTTTTTAAGATAATGAAACTAAAACTCGTAGCGTAGAATACGATGCTTTACAATTACGGTGGTTTTCTTCTGGATAGGTGGGTGATTGGGGGTTCTTACAGATTAAACAACCTCCCTCCTAACTTTCATTGTAAATATTACAATTGTAATATTGTCAAGTACAAAACAA
>KZ869806.1:37038-50426 GCA_003456935.1 Machilis hrabei | reverse complement strand
TAATATATGTTCAGCTTTATTAGTTTGAACTCTAAAATTGTTAATAAATTATTACAGATACGCGAGGTAGAACATTTTCCTTTAAGTGTAACTAATACTGCGTGCACATTTCAACACAAGTAGCACAAAGCGGAAGCTGAATGTAGCAATAGCTCCACATCGCATGTCTGACACGTAGCTATTACGTGCGATTGCTCTCCCGCCTGTACAGATGTGAATGACCAAATGCGCAATGTACCTCAGCACGCGAGTCTTGATCGCTTAACGATGGAGATGAACAAAATTTGCTCGTGATATAAAGCACGTAGTTTAAAGGAGGTCACGGAAGTGAATGCTCCGTGAAATCGCACTCTATTAGCCTAGTTTTTGTGTTTAGTTATCGTTTGGTGTAATAGTGTTGTAGGCTTGTAACAGATCAAAATACGAACCGGAACACGTAATAATTACTGCGCTCAGCAGATACCTGTGTAACGACACTTGAAGGCAGTATCGTGAACGAGGATGTCGCGAACTTCTTTAGACTGCCGACAAAACGAGTTAAAATTGGAGATTCAGGGCACTAGGCCAAGATTAAGCCACAGGCGAAGGTAGCAAATGCAGTTTTTACTGGCCACTGGCTAGAAAGCGATACAGATTGTGGGTGTAGAAAGTCTGACTAAAGGAAAACCTTCGTTGGATTGTCGGGAAGAGTTGATATTTTGGCAAGGAACGATGGAATTGAATTGTGGCTTTGCCGCTAATGTGACATGAGCACGTAAAATCAGTTGAAAGGAGGAGGTAAATGACTTCCGAATGTAGGCTCTAGGAAGTGTGATCGGCCCAGGCTGTGTTTGAAAATTGCTGTACCAAATATCTGTTCTTGAGGTTGCATCGCTGTAATTTGTGTTTACATCGCACTTTTTATGTTGACAAATCTAATTCAGACCTGCTTTTTTCGTCTTCTGTAACACTTGCGAAAACTGAAGTGTATGGTTCAATAAGAGTCGTAACTTAGTATCACAATTGTATTAATCGGGAGATTCTAAAGTATTCGCCCATCTTTAACAGGGTGGATTAAATGGGTAAAACTAAATGTTTAGCGACAGTATTATATACCTTATATGCCTACTATTTAATTTTAAAATATACCATATCTCAAAATAAGTTTAATCAAATTACACGTTTATAACCGCTATTACAAAAACATATTGAGAAACACTAACAAATTATTATATAACTTGACGAGAAAAAGCATTGCAGGAATAAATTAATTAATTTATTCTTATTTTACCTTACTGAACCACCTTGCAGAGCATGGAAGTATTTTGGAACAGTCTGTATGCACGTTCCAGTAGCTATATTTTTGCGACGACTTGAGCTATCTTTGGTAGGATGCAAGAGCGAATTCGACGTGAGGCATGGATGTTTGTGCTTGTACATTCTTCTTTACTGGAAATTAATAACCATATTTAGCTTTTAAAGTAATACAGTATTGACATTAAAACTAAAGATATTTTTAATTTAAATATTAATTAAACGTATCGTGTTCATTTTTACTAGTCCGTTATCAGGACCCTTGCTGAACTGGGGAAAGAGTCTCTGAGGTTGTACGGGATAAAGTTAAAGCTACAAGGACAAGAACGTGTCTATTTAATGACTAGTCCACCAAAGTGTCGAACTACCACGTCGCCATACCAGATACAGAAGTACAGTTTTTCCAGTTAAAGTAGCAATATCTTTCAGCAATTTCTACGGTATTTGCCCATTGCAACTATTGTAGAGATGTTGTTATTCTTGTAAATTTCTAATTCGATAAAAGTTAAATATTGAAGCTCAAAATAAGAGGAAACTAATATTTTCGCAAAAGGAGTTGCTTTAATGCGCAGCAGGCATTGTATTAATTGCGTAAATTATTCCGATTAGAACTTACACATGCTAACATTGCGTTACTGTTGCGGACATATTGACGGAGAAAGCCAGCGTGATACGATAGACTCACGATTAGCGGACGTAACGCAGACCAAGAAATTCTGATAAGATATACAACGAATAAAGCAGGAAAACCCGTAGGATGCAAATGTAAGAAATGTTTTCCTGGTTGGTTCCCCAGGCATAAGGCAAGTTTTAGTCCTTGGCCAGTTTGGTTACATTAACGCACGTGGTTCTGCAGTAAACGCCCTGCCCTCTTCTACGTAATGGTTGGGAGAAGGTAAGTCGAACAGCATAAGCTGTAAAAGACAGAGGAAAATCTGAGAACTGCAAGCCTCTAAAGATTATCAATTTATCCCTGTTACAGTTTACATTTGAAACGGAACAAAAGCAGGCGCAGCAGTTCAGCTTTTAGACGTAGTGCATATAGTACTAGACGTAATAAAACTCCAGTAAAACGCATTATTAGCTCCAATAATTTCGTGTGCATATGCTGCATTCATATTCTGAACTATTCCCTTGGCGTGTTACTTGTGGCATTAGTTTACACATGCAGAAGAAAACTGTTGGCCACCGTAGTACCCCGTGTGCTGTAATTCCCCGTTGCTATAAATTCCAAGGTTGTGTTGCCATACTGTCTTGCCCTCTTTTCATTTAGTTCCCTTATGTCACAGATTGTTTGCCACTTGACACTGGATAATTTTACACCACCACCTTTAAATGTAGTTACTGTTAGTCTAATTTCCCATTATTATACAAAAAAAAGTTAATGCAAGGCTATACTTCTAGACATTTTTTAAATATACTTTCTAATTGAAATTACGTAAATAACAAGTAGGGTCTGCAGTCTATTTAATTATATTTGACCGTTGAAGTGCTCGTATCCCTATTGTGTTTTAGCAACATCTTTTGGACTGATGCCTTACACAGTAATCGTAGCATCACAGATGTATAACTGGGTTGTTTGACTCAGTAATTACATTCAATGATGGTAACGTAAGAAAAGGGCTTGTGCTAAGAAAAACGGGACTAAAACCAGGATGTAACTCTGTACAGAATATTTAGAACTTGATAGGTTGAGTATTGAGAAGGTTGGAAATGTGTGAAAGCACTTGCAAAAATATCAAGACAATATCGTAAATAAGTCGAGAGTGAGCATGAGAAGTTTGGCGACAAAGTATGGCAAAAAAAATCATTTTTAAAATTCAATAAGCATGTACATTTGAAACTGTTAAGCACAAAAATTCAGGTGGCTGCCTTTAATGGTTTCAGAGTAAGGTATAATAAGAAAAATTACTTGTTTTGTATCGTTCACAATTTTACATGATCCATTTATTGGGGATTCAGTTACTGGATACACTTTTGAATTAATTTGGTAGTGTGCTCATCCCTCCTAATCGGAAGTTCAAATCCCGGAAAAGCCACCTTTCCTCGAGTCTGCCTGTGAATAATCCCCTTCACATTGCTCTATGATCACAGGAGTCTTCATGGGGGGAAGTTTAAAGTGTTCTATGTACCATCTATGTGTTGAGCGAGTGGAAAAATTGTAACTTGAAGCGTCGTTGCAACGCGAATGGGGTCTGCGTTAGACCCAATGTATCAGAAATGTTGAACCATTAACTCTTGTTATTTCGCTCAAACCAAAAAATGAAGAGTCAAAACCGTTTTCAATATACTGGTAGTCCGTTCGTATGTGAGGCTGCGGAATGTAGTTGTATAACACTAGTAGTACTCGCGTTAATTCAATATTACTACACATGCCAGTCTCGTTTGGCACGGTTACAGCTGTCAGTCTGATTAGCACTTTTCGTTGTGAATGAGTTGCGACAACGGTTGTACTTGAAACGTCATGAGCATTACCTTGATAAATTGCTTAGCGTTGAAGTCCATCAATCCACATAGCCTAGGCGCAGAGCTTCAACGATGCCCCGTGCACGATTGAACACCTCTGTACGAGTCGTTCACTTTTTTAAGTTCTCGTATGCAAAGCTAATATCCACATAATACAAAGGCTCTTCGAACATTTGCGCTACAATCTTTAAAGCCTTGTACACATATATTCGACTTATTGATAACTAAAACTATATTTTAAAAGCACGATATGGGAAATTTGTATCAGATGAGTGCCAAGGAAAATATTTCTACAATATTTTTAAAAGTGCACGACAAAATTTGAATTTTATTATTAACAAAGTCGGCGACAAAATAAAAATCCCATAGACTGCCCTTATCCTTTTTCTTATCCCCTTTTAGTTACGTTACTAGAGTAGATAGTAATATTTGCACCAAGCATTTTTCACCCGTGACGCTATAAGTTGCAGAAGTACGTGTTAGTACTGTATTGTTTCTTGGCTAAATCATTAGTATATGTTGAACTTGCACGCTCGTAAATAGTCCGAATAGCTTGTCTTTCGTCAGAAGCAAGAATCGAGACTATTTAATTTGTTAGATTGAGGCGTGGACAACCTTTAGCACTGAATTCGTGGAGTAGAAGAGAAACTGGAGGAATAAATAAGCTCAAAGAGTTTGTGTTGTCACTTAAGCTAAAGACTCGAGGGACTACCATTTTAGTTTTACTTTGTATTTGCTTTATAGGTAAAGCGAGGATTTTTGTGTAACCAGGTTAAACATCCAGATATTCTCGTTCATTTTTATTTTAGTCCAGAATACAGACGTCCAGTTTGATACGTTATTCGGTCATATCCTGCGAATGTTAGTACAGTCATTTGCAAGTACTATTAAGATGTAGATCGTGAAATTACGGCAAACTGTGTGTTAGCTCATCGTTAGTCATACCTTCGAAAGCCATATCTAGAAAAACAGATATATATTCTGGTGTCGGCATAAATGAAGCGAGTGCAAGGTAAAACTTATCACAGAAGTGTTGTTGTATAGCAAGAGTAGAACTCTCGCTTGTTTACTAGTTAACCTTCAGTCAACAAAGGCTTAGCTACTGCAAGGACTACAAAGTTACCACCATTTTTTTCTTCAATATTTTAAGTGTATTAGCTGTGTCTGTATAAATTTGATGTGTACACATGGACTTGTAGGGCTCTTTGGTAATCGCTTCATTCTTTGGGGAAGAAAATATTAAATTTACCTTTGAATGACTGATAATATTTCACTAACGTGGAAACATCACGTACGTATGTCCAAACCAATTTTAATGTATAAATTAATTGAATTGTTAGACCAGACACATTGACAGTCATTGTAATATTACTCAAACGCAAAAATCTCATTAGTAGTCGTCAAATTTCTGTAGACAAAGCCAAAGCAGTTTGTCTTGTCATTTGGAACTACTTGATTACGCACATAATATAGCGGTGGACGTTGAAATTTGAATATGTATAGTTAAAATGCTACAGGGTACCCTAAAGATAATAAAATTATTTTTCCCCACAAATTACAGTAATACACACAAATATCTGATCAGTTTGCTACCATGTAAATTAAGATTCATACACGTCAATATACCTCAATTTCTTGTAATTTTTCACTTTCATCCCTTTGCTTCTGACCACCTCAATTGTAGAATGGTTAGAAAGTACACGTTGAGTGTTTTTTATTTATTCCCAAGAATAAGTGTCCAAAATGTTAACAAAATGTCCGTATTTAGTTTAATATACAGAGTTGTCCATTTAATTTAACAAAGGAAACTTCAGTGGGACTATAGAATTCAAGGGAACAGAGAAGATGTGGGCCACGATTGAAAATCCAGATTTTGTAGTACAGACAAATAGCTCAAATTTCACTTGCTCACAAAAAAGGCACTTAAGAGAATAATAATAAAAAAATATTTCTAGCACGTTGTTTTAAACGTATGTTGAAAGCAAAATGTTAGTCCAAAATTAAAACTGAATCTGTGCATAACTTTGTATGTACCCCCACTCAAAAGTTGTCAAAACTGGACATAACTTACGCCTTAGCGTTGAAAATTTGCAACTAAACTAGTGTCGATCCTCGGATTCGTTAGAAGAAATAAAACAAAGTACTGGGTGGCACGTGACAGTTTTGCAAGTTAAGTTGGCGTTGTTGTTAAACTAAATTTATTTGAGAGGTGCAGTTCTATGCATGTTGTGGAGAATTTTCAGACTTCAGCAAAATTTAAAGCGGTGCCTGAGTAACTACCTCATGACTAAGTTTAGATATAAGACGGCATTCTTACTTTCTCCGAAATATAAAGTCGTGGGACTGGATAAAATGCCCGAGGCTTTTAGCCGAGGACATTTTTCCTGTCCCAAGACTTTATATTTCAGAGAAAGTAAGAATGTCGTGTCATATTTGTTTTAAAGGCCGAGGAATATTCTGTTCCGGATGCAATATTCAATACCACAAAATGTATCGGTGCAGCACGACATTCTCCGAAATACAAGTGCATTATAACAAAGGAGCCGCCACGCCGAGGACTTTAAATATGGTTATACAACGACAACTTTTCTTGCAAATTATATAAGAAGCGTGTACTTGTCGTTAAAGTTTGTTGGAAGATGGTAAGTCGTCAATTAAGAGCACGTAAGCAATGTAAGCACGTGTAAAACGAAGGAAAAAACACTAAAAGTAAGTCTGACACAGTAATTGCGTGCTTCTAGGCATTTACGCAGATCACAGGTAAAAGAGGTGTATTTTCTGAACCAGACTAATCCCTGCTATAAGTTAAATTTATTTTTTACACGTATAAAAGATAAATTTGTATCATCAAAGCTTGATTGTCACACAGAAGACTAGAGAATAATTTGTTGATTTTTAATGGAAAATGTAGGGAAACTGTGTAGATAACCTTTGGTGACACTTAATTGTAATGTTTGTAATTCTCACATGCCTTCACAAACTGCTCGAACTGCATACACAGCCTCAGTATCGTTGAAGTAAAGGTTTCTTAACTCTACTGGAGAATAAGGTTAGAGCCCATTGTAAAGCATGCATTGCTGTTAAAAGAGCAGTGGACTTCTTGGAAAGTGGGGATGTGCTCAGTTTTGCCATGCCGTGAATATTCTAGCTCTCGCATTCAGGTTTGCATATTAAAACAGAGGTGGTCAAGCGTATAGAAGTCCAGTTTAAACTCTGGTGTTAGCTTTGTGGTTTCATTGTATGCGATACTTAAATTAGTAATTATTTTTCCATTGTGCGTTTAACTTTTATTTTATCCTAGTTTGTGTGAACATAGTTCTTTGAATTTGTCTTATTGTGGATCGTTACACACCTAATCAATCCAACTCGTACGAAGTCTATCGTGAACAAATTTATGCTTTCAAAACTTAAATTGGAGTTTGAGTATGCAGTTCCACTATGTGCCAAATGTTTATTTAGTACTAAGAAGGCAGTGAAAATACTACCAGCGTCATGATTAGCATACGNTTATTGGCGCCACTGCTTTACCACTATTGATGTACCTATAGCTTCAAAACGTTCTGAACATAATTTATTTAGTGGTTAATGTGCCCACATGAAGCTCTGCAGGCTTCTGCTCAAATCCCGCGCGAGAAACGAATGTGTATTCTTGATTTGTGATGTAACTGGGTCAATGATAAACGTAATGGGGTGTAATGCGTTAAGCAGCTACTGTATCGTGGCTGTGAAAAAGCAGGCTGACAGTGATATGCAGCGTAATTAATGCAGTTATGTTAAGAAAAATATACATTTATTTTATTTATATTTTTCCGAACAAACAATATGGCAATAATAATAATAAAAATTGCACATGAAGAAAACTATTTTTTTATTTAATACAGCTTCGGAGCTTCCTGCCCTAACGTCAATAAAACACTGTATTGTTTATATAAAGGTTCAATTACAATCTCAGTATTAAGGTTATAGAAATAATTTTTAATTTTATGCCTTTAGGGTTTTGGAGTAATTTTGGGTAATGTCTTGGCGTCCGTTCTTCTGTTCATACGTTAGGATGTTTGCTGATGGCACACTGTTCTTTGGCAAGTCTTTGTGGTGTTCTTTTTCTAAGTCAATAATTTCGCTGACATTGTTAAAATGGTTCTGTTGGTAAGTGTTCAGCAATGGCGCTTTTCTCAGAGTATGAATTTCTGATGGGAGTTTGTGCTGGGTAAGCGTGAAAAATATATTTATACTTAACCAGCCGGTCCCGGTAGTCTAGTGGTCAGCCACTTGGCCTTGCACACCGGAGGTCCCAGGTTAGATTCCTGGCTAGGGCTGGGTGTTATTCACGGCTCTCAATAAAAAGTGTTCATTATCACCTTCATCAACATAGTGTGTGCTGGATATGTGTAAACCGGCTCGAATGAACCATGTGTAGTAGAGTAGCCTAAAACCGCACATCATTGTACTTAACCTGTAACCTTAATATTGAAATTGTAATCGGACTATTAGATAAACAATAAAATATTACACTGAAGATGGCGCAGGAAGCTCTGAATATGTATGAAATAAAAAATAGGTATCTTGATGTGTGATTATTATGATGTCGTAGAATTTGAATTTTGATCATTATTACTAAATAATATGGTTATTTCCATCGATATCTTTCATTTAAGAGAAAGGTCAATGTATTTTAACGATAGTTATGATTTGTTCATAGTCTTTGACTTATCTGGTAAATGTAGGGCTAACGCCCTGTCTACAATGAGACTTGGGGAAGACTTTAAAATACTGTTAATGAGACGTAAGCGACCTAACGGAGATGTTCATCTTCCATCTCTTAGAGTAAGGCAGCTTAAGTCTGGTCAATCAGCTACAATTATGTTCGAACAAAACATCAATGCAGCGTGCACCTAGTAGAGGAAATTGTTGATCACTAGCTTTGGGAAGAGGTAAGTTTGCCTTGAATCTCGTACGTCTGTCTCATTGTAGACTTGACATAAGAAGCAATTGACCTTATAAACGCATCAAAGGAAACGAGGTAATGTAGTATGCGCTTGTAGAAACTGACCTTGGAAAGTTTCCTGTAAAGGGCGTTGATATGCAATGGGGAAGCCAACAGGAAGCGCGCACAAACATCTTGACATTACCACANCCTCGAGTATAGAAATTCGATAAATTAACATTGTTTCGCCCTGTTGTATTTTCAGCAGCACATTTAATATAATTTTTTTTTCACTGCTACTCGAGTGACAAGATAATAGTTAAAATCATTTAGGAGACAACTGAAGTCATCCTGTTGTTCCTTTACAGAAGTGTCGCAAATCAGACTAGTGTAACTTAGTGTACTTCCTATGCATTGGTGAATAATACAAAAATATAGCAACGCTACTGGTCTCCTGAAAGGGATTGGCACGGACAAATCATGAAAGTAATTAACTTCAGATTGAGGGGGAAAATAAACAAATGTACACTAGCGAACTAGAAAAACCTTAGATCAGGCATGTTTGAAAATAGGAACGTTTAAGCGAAAGGGGTACTGGACATTGAATATCCCTGCCGAGTATTAAGAGGCAATGAAAAATAGTTACATTTGTGAATACTATCTGTATGACGAGATGTCAATTTTGAACAGTACCAGTGTTGTAGAGTGGTTAAGTTACACATTCGGCTGCAAAGATGCTATTTAGGTATTGGATTTGGGAAAAGTAGGACATTTTCTTTAGACGTTTATGCTGGACATCATGATATAGATTCAGCAGGGTTTTAAGTCGATCAGTCTGTTTTCGGGTGTAACACTTTTACGTTAATAAACTAATATATTCTGGAAACTGATGTTCCTGTATCATCAGATGAATACTTCAAACCTGCAATTGTACTAACAAAAATGTGCTCCGGAACGAACTCTTATCTCTTTACAACAACTTTTACGTCGGGCATCTTTCCTAACTGCTGGAAACTTGCACATATACAACATATCTCTAAGAAAGGTAATAAATCCCTACCTTCCAATTACAGTCCAATAGCTTTTATATCTGTTCTATCTAAGGCCATGGACAAGGTGATTAGCAGTCAACTTTTGTCATGCCTAGAATCCAAGCAAATTAATCGGTGATCATTTCGGCAAGGTCGTTCCACTGAAGATCTCTTGTGTGTGGAGCTAGTCACTTGAAAGGTCTGGAATCTCGAGCCGTAGCTTTACACATCCAAAGCCTTTGATAAAGCTTGGCATCAGGGTCTCTTAAATAAACTTCCTCAATTGTCAGTGGATTTCAAGCTTTCTCACTAACGGATATATAAAAAGAAATTAGTCTCCGAAGAAACGTTGATTACGAGTTTTGTAAAATAACAATAATAATAATAATAATAAAATGCTAGACTTTGCCACTACTTCGGAGTTAAATGCACAACATTAGGTAAGCTGTTAATTTACTTGTGGAGTCTGTATTCTCTGCAAAAAGCCTAACTGAAAACCCAACTGGCGAAGATGAATCATTTTATGTACAATAAAATCAACACATGCCCCACCGCACTCTTCCCAGGAACTCGAGACAACAGTAGCCAATCGGACACGCAACCCACCACTGTTACCGTGAGTTTTGTGTGACATAATACACTAAATCCAGTTCACTGAAGTGTACAGATTATCAGCTCTGTTTACATATAAATCTAGCACGTGGCACTTATCGATAGGTTTCCCTCGTCCAAACTGCAAATGCTCTATACACTAGAAATGTTATTACACTTGCTGGAAATGCTTAAATGGCACAGCTTAGGCCTACATGTCTGATCTAGTCGCTAGTGTACCGCGCTCTAGATCGGGGTTGTGGGTTCGAATCCCCCGTAATGTCCATTCATCTGCATTGGCCAAAAATAGGCATTGTTAACCCGTCCTGAAAATGACCTAATTAGTGTCGGCTGGACGTTAAAAATCAGATCATCGGTCCCAACTTAAACATAAACTCTTTAAATTCTGAGTCTGTTTACTGTCCACTACCCACTTAACACAGTATCCGAGGGACGTCTATTGTATATCCTTTTCATATTAAGAATTTTTGGATATCCACGTGCCCACTATATGTCCTTTAAAAGTGTAATGTAGATCCACTTGTCAGTCGAAGAGACATCCTTAGATATCTAGGAGAGAGCTTTTTGTTGGAAACCCTACTGTGTGAAAATATTTACATATAAACTGGATATGAATTTGAATTGTCAATGGTTTTCTTGAAGAAGGAAAAAAAGTTACCTAATATGTGGCCTTCAAAACGCGATAGTGAATCTTAGCGAATACGCTACTGTGAATATGTAGGGTATGATCTACTACTAGGATTATTAAATAATTTAAGCTAACATGTTTCAGACTAGTTTGAAATTATAATGCGTATAGTAGGCCATCAACGTAATGTGTGAAGAGGCATAATTAGTTTTTCGTCTACTGGAGTATGAATAAACTTGGTAGACATTTGTACACATCGCCGAAAGCTCATTCGGCAAGATACTAGATTCATTATCATGTCTGAAAGCCATTGTTGTTTGATAACCATTGGTAATCATATTCACAGGTCCAGAAATTGAATAAAAACCTCCACTACTGGATATCTAATGGATGTCTCGTGGACTATATAGGACACCCATTAGAAGTCCAATGGAGGTATAGTGGATAAGTTGTGGATATCCAAAAGTTCTGACTTTGGTATAAAATGGATATCCAATATCTGTCCCTTGGATGTTGTGTCTTGCGAATATTGACTGTATAGAAAGATGAAAGTCCATTTTATGTACTAGTTATCGCTAACCCTTCTGGAGCATCTCGCAAGAGGAGGCCAGACCCTGCGTCCAACCGATTTCGATCGGGTTTAACATACTGGTCGGGGGCCACTTAAATGTGACTCGTGTAAAAGGGTTTTGGTCACTACACCTTCGTTTCGAAAAACTAATAGTTTAGGAAAAATCGAGGAATTAGTGATTTACTCGCACCGCTTATATACCTGGAGAGTGTCGCCCAAGTCAATGGAAGCGATAGCGTAGTGGTCAACGCTCTTGCCTACGGGACTCTACGTCGTGAGTTCTACTCCCGTCCGGTGCGCATGTTTTTTTTTTTTCAATAATAATTATTTGTCAAGCCTCGTACATAAGCAGTTGTTGGCACCAATATTTCAGACAATGTTATCTTACGCATGGTATGCGTCGAATTTAATTACGCAGAGACGTATATTCATGAACGTCAATGAAGTTTGTTTTCAGACGACTACTGCGCGGAAGAAATACGTTTGGTGCAGAACGTGTATTTGCTTTGAATGTTTTGTGTGATAATTACCAGATGACGTACTGTGAAGGAGACTGACGAGAATCCGAGAGAGAGATGGAACGATAATTGTAAGAACGTGTATATTCATTATTCTGTGGTTCGAAATAAACTCTCCTCCAGTTTCAGGAATACTTTTGGGCATTTCTTACTCTTCACGTTCCCTTGACAAATAATTATTTAAAAAAAGCATGCGCACCGGACGGGACTCTAACTTGATACGTTAAGTACCGTAGCGAGGCGCGTTGACCACTACACTACCACTTCGGTTGACTTGGGTGACACTCTCCTGGTATAGAAGTGGCACCCGTAAATTACTAATTCCTAGATTTCTCCCAAACTATTAGTTTTTCGAAACTAAGACGTAGTGACCTAAACCCTTTTATACGAGTCACTTTGAGTGGCTCTCGACCAGTATGTTAAACCCGATCGAAATCCGTCTGCGCTACCCTTGTCAGACCTATTACTCTAGCATTTTGTCTAAATAGATTGAGCAGAAACCCGTTTATAAATGACACTATTAACAGTTTGAAGTACCGTAAATCGTGAATCTGTCCAGTATTGTGGGTCCCATTTCATCGTGTGATAACATGTATTTACGGCTTTCCACACTAGAACACATTTGGAACATGCATAATTTTACGATTTTGTAAATCTTGTCGTAACAGTTTGTGTGATTAGGCGATATGTCATCATTAACTCTTAATAAATATGTAGGCCTTATTTCGTACATAACTAGTAAATAAAATTCCTGGATTAAGAAATTGTTTATTTTGTAGTTGAAAATGTCTGCGTAAATACTTTGCTGTAAGGCGAAATTTGAACCACAAATGTACAAACGTACACAGATGGTTGAAGAGGTTAGTCTTCGGAGGCGCATTTTTAGGTAATTTGACTTTATCGAATCTCTATATAAAGAGCGAAGCTTTCGGTCCAGATAAGTCCACATTATGAATTGGCGCCACTCAGTTCCTGGAATTCGGAAATTTCCTAAAAGTATGGAGATTCAACTTATTACTACTGTAGAAAGACCAAAACGGCTTCACTAGCGCCATAGCACATTTTGTACCGCTGCCGCATTACAATTATAACTAAATCGTTAATCATACGACTTTAATAAGTTGTGGTGGCAAACTGGTTTGGACCCCATCAGCGTAAAAAAAAGGCTCTACTAGAGCACTTTAGAATGTTAAGAGTCGGCTTCAGTCAGAGCGCGGGAAACGACTATTTCAGGAGCATTTGGGGTCACTATTACCAAAGGCCGAAATGGAAAAAGTAGAACTATAGCTCACTTCAAAATTCTTCCCTTTACACGCTGGTGCATGATTTGTTAAAAACTATAGTG
>KZ869806.1:5159-18060 GCA_003456935.1 Machilis hrabei | reverse complement strand
TCTAACTTCTCTCACTTTTTCCAAGTCGTCCATGTTGATTTGACTCCTAAATACAATTTAGAATGAAGTTAAGGTACCCCCCTGGCATATCTAAATTAGGAAGCTATTCTAAAGTGTATTTAGCGCTAATCATGGTCTCTGAATACGAAAACTTGTAGATTTGACTAATCGCAGTTTAGTTTCAATTTAGTAACTCTCCAAAACGACTGTGAATACGGGCCATTGTTAGCAAAACTATTCTATGAGCAACACCATAAGATTTTTGCTACTCTGGTAGAAAGGTGTAGGCAAAATTGAAATTCCCGGATAATAAAAAAAAACAGGTTGCAAGAAATGCCTAATATTCTGTGGTCTGAATGCTCACAAAAACCTTTTTTTTCGTCGGTTATGGCCTCTCCCTTGCAAATATAAAGGTTTAACCTACAAGTTTGCCTTTAAAGTACACCATATTAATATCGTAGGGTTTTGGAACTCTTGTCATAAATACAATAAAATAGATGGCAGTTAAAATTTATTTAAAAATACTACGTTTCTAGCCAGACTGGTGCATACAAATTATTCGTACATGGTGTGTATAAAACAAAGTATGTTGCATTTTATAAACACTTTAATGGATGTATAATTTGTATGCATCTGAAGAAGAGGCCAGTTTGTCTCAAAATGTAGTGTTTTAAGTATATTTTAACTGTCATCTATTTTATTGTATATGTGACCCAGGGGCTAAAAACTTTCATATCAATGTGAAATATGGTCAGTAACGGTCATTTTCTAATGTACCACATCTTCCAAGAGAGACATTAAAATTTGTTGTAAAAGGTTTGCAACATAATCATGCTGAAATATCTCTTAAGATGCCAATGGTATCGCCATTGGACCAAAAATGTCATAACTGTGCAACCATAAATGGAGTCTATCCTAATAGTGTTCAGTATGAAGTAGTGCATATTAGGGTGGAGTGAAAATATCTAAATTTGTACTACGGCAAAGTGGTATACGTCAAAAGTCGTGGTTGTGCTTTCATTAACAACTGTGTAAAATTGCAAAACTGTGAAATAATTTCTTCAATCTGTGCAAATGGCTTAGTTTTCAATTTAGGGGTAAAATAGTTAAAAAATATATATTTTTTAGAATAGCTTAGTCTTCATACAAACTTTCAGTATAGCTTGAAAGCTATTGTCTAGTCGATGTAACAACGTAAAAAAAATTTGTTAAAACAATATCTTCAGTCTGTGCAATTTGCATAAACTTTTACTATTTTAGCTTAAAAAAAGCAAAATTGGGGATTTCCAAAGGATGTAAAATTTTGTCTAACATAACTTCATTATACTTAAATATTCTGTATCATGATGTGAAGCTCTTCGCAAGTTTCGTTGAACTTCACACGACTCGTCACGAGGAGGTGGTTGCAAGTAGAGATTACCCGTGCCCGACCCTTCCACACAACCTTGAGGGCATGCTTTATTTTGCCTTGTATTCCTTTTTTTTTTTTTTTCAAAAGTCTGATCTAATGTATTTTCCTATCCAACAATCTGGTATGGACAATTTAATTTAATTTAATTTTGTCACAAACTTGTTTGGAAGCTGTAGTTTATCTCCTTCACACTCCTTTCGACAGCTTGGGCAAGAGAGAGCAATCCAAGAAGTATTATTTCGGAGGCAATGTTGGAGGCACATTTAAGTCTGCACAGGCCAGTGTTCTTTATGAACTATGCATCTAAAGTCCATGGGGGATGTCAGTTATATTCCATAATGAAGTTCTAGTTATATTCCATAATGAAGTTCTACTATAGAGTTTCGGAGCACAATGTAAAGGCGTAATAGTATGACCTTAGCTGTTTTTACCTGACAAATGTTTACTACTCTCTCTCTCTCTCTCTCTCTCTCTCCACACCTTCATTTGTCAGTCATAGGCCTGGTTGGCCTGTAAGCCTTATATTTGGTGTCGCTCTAATGACTGAAGGATTAAATCCGTACAGACTAATAAGTGGCAGTTATTTACTTTGATGGTTGTCGTAGTTCTGTATACAGTTCAGTAGGTTGTTTTTCTACTACCTGAAAACAAATGTGGGCATCATTTTCAGATTCTGTTTTACATTGGTCATTAAACTCTGCAAATAAAGCCTAAATGATTTGAGTATCTGGTAAAGAGTTGCTTAATGATTCAGTTTTGTCCTGGTTTTGACTATAGTCCCTGGTTTAATGAATGATATAGATGGCAAGTCAAATTATGAACTGTGTGCCCCATGTTCAAATTTCAGTTTTTCAGAACTTTGGTTTGGAGATTTTGAATTAGTCCCAGTAGTTTCTTGTGAAAACTATTCATATCCATAAGTTTGAAGTTGATTGATCGTGAGTAATATTTAATAAAATGTCAGTATTTTAATTGTGTATGAACATTTATTTTTCTTGTATTGCAACACTATTAGATTTGTCTAGTAAATTGGAATTGTGACAAACTTGGATTTAAATAGATTACAATATAATTCTTTCATTTGCTGTGTAGAGAATTTTTAGGTTTTCAGTGTTGACTTTTAATAAAACTTGTTCTAAATGTGAACCAAGCCTTTGGTGTCCTATTATACTAAAGCAGAGGCATTATCAAAATTTAAAATGCACAACACGTTTTGATGTGTCAATACATATACACAGGTTGTGAGGCTTTATGCAAAAGTTAACATTTGAAAAGTAACTCGGGCAGAACAGGGCGAGTGAATGTGGTCGTAGATATCTCTGAGCAAGGGCTATTGTGACAATGTTCAGTACTCCTACATTGATCACGACTGTACAGTTGTTACACTATTGTATTGTCAAATACATAATACGTTTAGTCTGAGCAGATAACTATACCTTTCATTTACCCCAGACTTATTTCAGTAGCACTAAAAATATTTTGCAATAAGAAAAAAAATGACTTTAAAATGTAGAAAATGTTTTAGTATCTGGTTATTAATTTATGAACATTCATTTACCTCATTACATACATGGCATTTCCTTACACTTCAACAAAACTTAGTTTTGTTTTTTTCATGCAAATAGCCCAAACCACTGTATCTGAAATCTATCTGCCTCATGTGCATCATATTGAAATGTTGGTCATTGAAACTTGATACGGAAAAATATAAGAACTTTGTAAATAGCGTGAAATTAAAAGGCGGCTCCCAATTAGTTAATCAAATGAACATTACAAACTGGTTTCACAGTACACTTTAGCAATGCATAAACAAGCATTTATGAAATCCAGAGCTTTAGATTGCATTGGAGGGTTCTGAAATTAGTAGCATTGTCAATGCTTTGGTACAAACCTTGACTTTAGTTGTGTGCTTTCTTTCCAGACCCAACTACAAGAAAATGTTAGAAGTCTCTAATCTAAGAAAACCCCAGGCACCCCAGTTGACTAGCCCCATAAGGAGAAAATTCATGTAGGATTTATGCACTGTAGGTGGTGTTGGAATGCCCAGCAATGCGAGAATGAACTGCCCTTTACCTGCATCATAGCTACCTTAATGAACCTAATGCAAGAGAAAACTTTTCAACAGTGAATTTGATTAAGATTAAACTTATATATAACTATCAAAGTAATTTTAAAAGGAATATTATTATACTTTATTACAATATTACATTTTTAAACTTTTTTTTTAAAATGCATATGTGTATTGCTAAAAATTTAATTGCATGATCCACTGGTCAAATTGCAAGATCTGGCTTGCAGAGAGGGCTTGGGGGAATTAAATACTTTTTAGGAATGAATACGGTTTTGTTCAATACCATTTTAATATTAGATAAGTTTATGAAGGCAAACGTAATTGTGAAACCAATATTGTAAATTTATATATTCACAGAAGTGGCAAACATTAAGTATAAATTATAAAAACTTTCATGATACATGGATATTCAACCAAGGTTGCAGACACTTTGGCTAGAAAGTTCTTTCGCTTACATTTCATTTACTTGTGTGCTTGCTATAATATGCAATAAATAAAAATTAGAGTGCAAACTGTACACCTGTACAATTTCTAGAATTTGCAGAATAATTTTACACCACTGCCAAGTGTTGCTCTAGAATGAGAGTTTCAAACAGTTTGGCACTGAATATCCTTAACAAAAAAAGACCAGAATACAGTCGCTAGTATCTGATAGCATGCTGAAACAAAACTTGTAATTTAGTTATCAACACTACTCCAATACTATTTTAAAATTTGCTTTAACCTTTTCCCACATGGGTTTCTTGCTGCGATTTGAAAGGATAATTCTAGTTCAAATGTAAAGTGACTATTCTTGGTTTTGGAACCTTTGGTAACTTAGCATACCATTGAATTTGCTCTTTCATGTCCGCTATGTATTGACCAGTCTCGCCAAAATTGTGGTACAATGTAACTGCATTAATAAAGCCATTGCACTGAGTATGGCAGTAACCAAAGCAAAATTAATTGCCTATCTTTAATTAAAATTTTTCCTTTTGCTGCATTTTTGGTTGTTATTTTGAAGTTTCAAAGCATGTTGAGGGAAGTACCAATTTTCTTCCTTTCCCTCAAAACTTGAACAGATTAATGTGGACTCAATCAGTTTAATAAAAATTTAGTCTTGTCAGCAAATGTAATAATTAGCTTGTGCATTTATTAAAGCCAGCTGTACATTAAATGCAATGTTTTGCTTCTCAGTGAAACCTTTTGTTGTAGCATGCTGCGGACTTCTTGCCCACCATATAATCAAATAGGAGTGCCGCACACCGGTTGCAATATTGCTGCGCAGCGCTTTGCAGCATGTTTAGGCAAAGGGGCCGTGCTGCACTGACAGATGTCTTACTTGAAAATGTCTCAAGAAATTTCAGTCTGCACATGCATGTGGACACTTGCAAAATCCTTTGTACATGTTCCCATGTGAGCTCTTGACATTTCTTTGTGGTGTAGAATCAAAATGTTGCACCTACTTTCCTGACGAGACATTTTTGCCTTGCAACAAATTGTTGAGAGGCAAAATGTTGCATTTGGTGTGCAGCTGGCCTAATGCATTCCAAACATTATTAGGCCATTATAAAATATAGTAATTGGCAAGCTGGGAGGTTTCCAAGGAAGAACATGTGATTTTATAAAACAAAACTAAAAGGTATTTTTGTTTTTGTAATTTCAGTATCTAGTTAATGCCTTAGCTGGGCATGTCAGTATTTTAATGTAATTTCATTGAAATTGTAACGGATTTCCATAGTTTAGTCTTGCTACTAGCTGATCCTGAACTCCCAGACTTTAGTTAATGTTTAGCTACAAAGCAGAGGGTCTAGTAATTCAGTGTACTTCTTCCCCACACATTTATTCAGATTTGCAGGTCGAGGGTTTGAATCCCATGTACGGCATTAATATTTATATTGTAATGGAAATGGATTGACAACAACAATGTTAATTAAGGTTTTGTCGGAAACTTGAGTAGGAATTCATATTAAGCATGTTAGTTTAAAAACAAGTTTAGCTTACCTTACTCGTAAAAGTTCGACGCGTTATCTTCACATGAATGTTCACAATTCAAGTGAAGATAACACATTGGACTTTTATGAGTAAGGTAAGCTAAACTTGTTTTTAAACTAACATGCTTATACGATGTTAATTGTTGTGAAATGACCCAACTTTTGTGGGCATGAAGTAAAACCTTTAAGATGTAAAGGTAAAAGCAAAGTGGGAATCTCTTGAGCTTGCTACAACTAGCATAGTTCCAGTAGTTTTTTTGACCCCTAAAACCTTTAAAAATTGAAGTACTTTTATTGAAGACTAGTGGCTTAAATAATGATAGAATAAGTGGATTTTCTCCTAAAAGCCTTGCACCTTCTGATGCATTTTGCATGGCCTTGGGCTCAATAATCTTTTGACT
This sequence comes from Machilis hrabei, assembly GCA_003456935.1. Classification (NCBI taxonomy): domain Eukaryota; kingdom Metazoa; phylum Arthropoda; class Insecta; order Archaeognatha; family Machilidae; genus Machilis; species Machilis hrabei. Next base: position 12,204 of record KZ869806.1, on the reverse strand, counting down.
ATTTATTTGATTCTTAACAAAGAGCCTGGGTGTTGCACTGTGAACTGCCCATGTAATTTTTGTACCACTAGTATACAGAAAATTTCTTCATCATAAATAGTAATAACTGTTGACAATTCCTAGTGACCAAAGTGATGTCGATCGGAAGTATAACAACAGATCATAAACTATTGGAAAATGCATATTAGAATTACATAAAATACTGCTTAAAATTCAAAGTTCAGATTATAGAAAAGAACTAATGCAGCACTAAAACTAAACTTCCATAATTATAATCCATGCCAGATTCTAATGAGGTTTTAGATTCCATTCCATATATTCTAAGTTTCCTACTCTGAACCATTGTGTAAATCTACTAAAAGCTGCATCATAAAGGAAATGTGGGTGGATTTCACAATGTGAATTTAATTGAATTGCTCAAATTTGGACATATCATTCTAGGTACAGTTTTGACTTTGATATAAATTTTGATGTAAATCTGTATAGTGACATGTTTGATGGCTATTAAAGTGCATCTGAATTCTGTAACATTAGCAGTTTCAAATAGCTACTATCATTAACAGTGTTCAACAAAGCCTGAAACTTTGTAACTATAAACATTCACACAAAAAATTTCTTACAAGCAGTGCTAGACTGTCTTGAAGATAGTTTTCAGTTACTTGGCCAACATTGCAACATAAATTTGGCACACTACCTTTTTATGGTCAGAGTGCATTTGCAAGTGCAGAAACGTAGCAGTCTTTGTTCAGTAATTTGATGTCTGTCTAGCTTCAAAAATAAATAACCACAATTCATTAAGTTCATATAAAGAAGCGGTTGCTTTTCTTCATCCTGCTTCCTGTGTAAGTTGGTCAGACTAATTTCAATTAACTGTGATAAATACTACTAAAGTTAAAAAAATCTGCATTTGTAGATATGGCAGAAGTATTATTATCATTATTAAATATCTTTCACAATTTTAAAGTAGAATCAAATTTCTGTTTGGCCCCAAACTGGAATACAGTAAATTGTGTAAACCAAAGCTTGCATTATTTTAGTATTAGTGAAAGAACACTGGTGCTGCGTACACTACAAAGTCGATGAAAGTATATGGAAGTAAGCATTTAAATCCAGTTTTGCACAACATTGCTTTAAATTAAAATACTGATACGTCAGAAACTGCCATGAATATTGCAACTTCCAGCAGTCTTTTCACAAGTTTGCAAATTAACCCATTAACAAAGTAATGTTAAAAATTATAGTATTTGTTCCTTTTTGAGCTACGATGTGTGCAAATTATTTTTGGATCTTCCCATTCTTAACACATTGGCATGATTCAAATAAATCCCAACTTGTTCACTTGTATTCTGAAATACTTTTAAAATGTTTTCAGTTTACTCTTTTTAATATTTCAGCATGAATAACATGTTAGTTATTTTGATTTTGCTATAATCCTTGTAGAAAAGAAACTATTTTAACATTCTTATAAAAANAGGATATTTTTAAGCTTATGAAGTTTAAAAGTTTTTAAAACATTCAGTATTTTTTTTTAATTACTGTACTTGTATGCAAATTAGTATGTTTGTTACAGGAGCTTGTGCAGATCATTCCACTAGTAAACAGAGAAAAGAAAATTTAAATACTATGTAACATATATTGGTATTTAAGCAAATAAAATTGATGTCTGCCAAATTTGGTGTTGGATAAGTACGTAACACTTAGAATTTGTGCATGCTATAGGAACAAATTGTTCATAAAAAATATTGCCACAGCTATTGTAATAATGCCAATGTTGCCACCATACTAAAGCACAATTCATATTGAAGTTAACAATTGCACTATTTTTGTGTGCTTAAATTACATAAAGTAAAATAAAAAAAATTGTGGAATGAATTTTTAACATTTGCTCTTGAAGTTTGTTGTGGAAAAAGCTAAGCTCTGTGTACATGTTTAACACTTTCACATAGTGTGTGGGCATGTGGCTTTTTTATATGCTCTGGATCTTGATGTATCAGTTTTCTCAGGTCAAACAAATCGCTTGTTATGTAGCTACAATTATAAAACCTTAAAATTGGTAGAATGTAAACATTGTGCTTTGTCCTTTTAGTTGTAGTGGCAATTGAACCAGGTGGGAGGAATACTTTTGAAGCTTTAATACTTTGCATCTTGGGTGTAACGATCAGAGCAGAAGTTGTATCACAGGTCTGATTTCCTTCAGTTTGTTTTGCATTACCTACAGAATAAAATATTTTATGAATTAAATGTTAACTAGTACTCCTTATAGAGTGGAGCAGTATTTTCACAATTTTTTAAACTATTTGTGAATCATATTTGCATTGACTGTTGTGCATGCTTCCTGCATTTAACTTGCGCTTCGCATAACTATTCCATATTTGGCTTTGTGTGAGCATACAGTATTGATAAGTTTTAGAAGAACTTCATAAAATCTTTAATATCTGCAGTGCTTTGTGCTTGCAAATTTTCCTTAATTTCAGAAGATCCACAGTAAGGAATTTGTGCAATAATTTAAGGTGTACAATATAACAAGAATTTAAATACGTCTAAAATGAAACTTATACTCAAACAAACGCTGAAAAATATACTTAAGTCTCAAGTTTGAACCCAAAATCCAAAATGTGTTTAGCACTGCATGTTTACATTATCAAATGACACTTTCAATCCCTGATTATGAAAATCAGTATTAAAAGTTAGTTTGCATATTTATTAGGACTTTTTAATGGGTATTATTATTCCTTGGGTAAGTGAAGTATGATCAGTAATAATTGTTGCTTAGCAACACATTTTGTACTAGTCCATAGTGAAACAATATGTTAGATCTGAAAGGACTTTGAAATAAAGGTCCAATGATACTCTGTTTTGCTGGTGGTAAATGTTAAAACTCACAAATCGAATGCACCAAAGGCATCTTAAATTCACGTTATGTTGAACTTCAAATTTTAGCACTAGTATATGTTGGCAAGTTATTAATATCTGGCACATTTTGCAGTTGCAGACACACACTGAAGTGTTTGAATGTTTACATAATGTTTGAGCTGCTCGTGGAGTGGATTCTGATTTCAGATTGGTGTACCTTACTGGTGTTGGCATCGTCAGATATTCTTTACACCAGTATTGTTCGTTGATCTGTTATTGGCTTTGTATTAATGGATTCCAGTGTTTTTAAATGCCTTGAAGTGAGTTTCCTTATTTAAATTATTCGAGAAATAAGTCTTGTCAAGCTCGAATTTGTTAATGTTTAGTGGAATTTAAATATGTCCCCTCAGGCTCTGTGTTTCTTTGCAAGTGGACCTGCTATATTTTTCACACTTGACACTTTCATAGAGTAGAAGAAAGTGCTTTTTTATGGCATATAATATATACAACCAAATGCTAATGTAAGTAATATCACAACAGATATACAGGGTGGTCGGAAACAACGTGAACCGGTTATATGGGCGTTAGAGGAGTGGTCGGACTGAGAAATAATTGTGAACAAAAATATTCCATATGTTGCGCAATTATCGTTTTATAGGCATCTGAAGTTAGCCAATCAGATTGCTTCGCGGGCGATATTAAATGGGCTGTGGGAGGCGGCGTTGTCAAGTCTGCCCGATGCTGAAGACCAGCTTGAGGGCAGCAAGCATCGGAAAAAAATTCCTTGACTAGGGCGGGAATTGAACCCGGACCCACGGGCTTAAAGGATCGCGCCTTACCAACTACGCTAAGGTGAAACCGGTCGAACGCTGTTCAACTCGTGTACACGGTGAGGTTGCATGTATTTGATGTTGATTCTCGGCATCAGTTGCTGCTAGGCGATCCGTCATTTACGGAAATCTTCGTTAAGCAGCCAGTCGGCATGCGAATAACTGTGGTGGACTCGGACTCGCATTGCAATGCAAGTCTTGCCAGTAACAACATCGCCATGCAACGCCGAGGAACTTTTGGCTAGAATAATTTTAGCATTTGATGAAGTTAGGGAAAACGTGCAGTTTAAAAAAATTGCAGATTCAATGACGCTGCTATGCCATGCCTGTATTCGAGCTCGGGGAAACCATTTCCAGCAACGGATGTGAGATGTTATTTTTATTAAGCCTATTATTTATTTGTTCTTGTAATGCTGTTGCAAGAGCGAATTTCTTTGCTACTCAATGTTGAAATGTTAAATGGAAGGTGCAATTGTAAATATATTAAATTAATAAATAAATCTTACCACTTCACTTTTGAGTAAAAGTGTTAAACTAGATGAAGTGCTTTCAGTCGATGTCACCTTACTTTAGTTGGTAAGGCGCGATCCTTCAAACCCGTGGGCCCGGGTTCAATTCCCGTCCTAGTCAAGGATTTTTTTTTTCCCGTAGCTTGCTGCTCTCAAGCTGGTCTTCAGCTTCGGGTAGACTTGGCAACACCGCCTCCCACAGCCCATTTAAAATCGCCCGCAAAGCGATCTGATTGGCTAACTTCAGAAGCCTATAAAACGACAACGGCGCAATATATCCAATATTTTTTTCACAATTATTTCTCAGTCCGACCACCCCTCTAACATCCATATAACCGGTTCACGTTGTTTCCGACCACCCTGTATATATAAAAAAAAGCTGTACAAAATTGTATTTATTCTATATATTGGCTGTTGCTAAAACCTGCCTACCTTTTAAAGTGTGTTCTTTAACACACTGCTGCATTTTCCCCCCCCTACATTTAGGGATTTCATTAGAATTTCAAACGGTTAAAAAAAGAAATTTGGCCATTATAGCTGAAATAAAATAATGGACACTGAATTTTGATGTATGGTTAACCGGAGAAGTTTAAAAAAGTATTTCNGTTAGTGGAACCGCAGTTACGAGTTTGCAAATTATTTCATTTGCTGTCATACTGAAAACAGTTTTGCACTCATATTTTCTAAGAGTAATTATCCTCAAAATTTTGGAATTTCAGGATTACATATTTGTAGCCAAAATTTGTAACAAACCTTACTAATTATAAGATGTATTTATTAATTATAAGCAGAAATATACAAACTATTTTTTTTAGTATAACTGTATTTTCTTTAAAATTTGGATTTGTAGAGAAACTAAGTTTTGCAGCTTAATAGATAAGACCAGCTAATTGTATATTGACTTGATTTAAAATCCATATTAAATGTGTTTACTTTTTTATTTTATCAGGGCCTGGAGAAACAGAAGAAAAATTTACCCTGCAAAATTGTTTCCTATGGTCTGTGGTGGCTACTCAAGACTGGATGTCCAAATAGTTAACGAATGAGGCTTGTAAACTTAGGTGGTGAAATATTTCATTCGTTCTTCATTTAGTTATTTCAATAAATTTTCAGGTAGTGTCTAGTCCCAGGTCATCTACAACTCTTTCTTTGCAAGACTGCATTTTCTAATGCAAGGATATGAGGGTGTGAATATTGCAAGACTNAATTGTAAATTTGTAGAAGGACTTCTAAGAAAGCTTCTTTTCTTGAATCTGTCATTTGTTGAATTTGCATCTTTGTTTTAAGTATGTGTATTTGTTTTAGCCAGCATTGGCGATGAATCTCGTATCCTAATTGTTTATTTTTTTTAAAGTTTTGTAAAATGTTTGTTTCCCTTTGTGAACTGATCAAATACACAAAAGATCAGGGTAATAAAGACAGTAAAGTTCACTAAATCAAAATTTGTTAAATCCTGGTCACAGCTTTAACCATTACCATGAAGATTGTAGTTTCCATAACTTGGATTCATTTACCCAAAGAATCAAAAACTTCCTGTTGAGCTAGCTACAAACTTTTAAAGGAAAGTGTAAAATCCGTGAAGATGTAGTTTACTGCATTTACAGCAAGGATGGGATAGGACATACGGAAGAATCACGTTTAAAAAAAAATTGCGAGCTATAAAATAGTTTTCATAATAGTGCTTTACAATTTAAACTTTTATATCCTTATAAACCTTCGAATATTTGGAACAAATTAAACAATGTTTGAAACACGCTGCAAAAATGTCTAGTTTATAAGATACACAAATTTCACAAGTTTAGTCTCTGAAAATGTTAATTGTAAATAATTATATTTAAAAAAAATTGGTACATACTAGTAGCATTTACTTCCTGCCATGTTGGAGATCATTTGGTGGCTTTAAAAATCTGATAAAGGAAGAAAATGCTGCTTGTGAAATAATTTATACAAATATATTGTTTGGTAAACACTAAAAATTTTAGTACATAATGTGATTCAGTGCATTTTTGAGCTTAAGCCTACATATTATTAAATTTCTCATTTCTTTTTGGAAAAAAATAAGTTATATTTCACCTCTTGGTTTTATGTTGGTTAACTGTAATGTGATAAAACAGACTGCTAAGAAATAAAGTTTTTTTTTCTGAATTGAATCTTTTTACCCCTGTACAAACCTAAACATATAAAAGTGTGCAATAGGTAGCTATCAATGTGAAATCACTGTGCACTCGTTAAAGAGCAGGCACGATATTTTTTAGCCATAATTGAAACACCTTTTTTTAGAAAACGGTTATTACCATTTCAAACTTGTCTGTGTAATTAGTTTTTGCACTACAAAGAGTTTTAGGTAGTGCTGTGTACCTTTTACTTTAATGACTGTGACTCCTGATAGGGGACCCCTAACATTTGATCTTCAGTGTTCTTGAGAGTGGGACTTCAATGGAAATAAGCCGTGTGAAATTTAGCTGAAATCTGTTCCCGTACGGAATTGTTATCCCTGCACAATAATCGTCCACAGTCCATTAGTATTTCAATCACTTAGCCTGGCTGGTGAAGCAGTTGGCTAGGAAGACAGTGCTGTATCAAGTCATAATTTTACTTGCACAGTGCTGACTGAGCCTTTTGTGTAGTTGCTTTAGTCTACATTCTTCAAGAGGCAGAGTTGATTTAACAATTTTATGACATAATTTGTCAATATAACAATAAAAGATCTTTGTGTGGTTCAAATTTGCTGTAAAAAAGGCATTTTTAGTTTGTTTTCTAATATTTGCACCAAAACTGAAAAATACCACTTTTTAGGCCCACTCGTAGGGATCCCCATGTTTAAGCCGCTGTATAATCAGAACGGATAGTCCG
>KZ869803.1:62275-72958 GCA_003456935.1 Machilis hrabei | reverse complement strand
GGCATTCCAAAATAATTCCAATAATCGTGAAATTTTCAATATTTAATGTTTTATTACAGGTCGTGCCCTAAGTTAGCCAACCCAACTGTAATGTTATCAGTTTTTTTTTTCATAATTACTGACTTCATTTGTACCAGAATTAGGTTGGCTCACTTAAGGCATAGCCTACAGGGTGTTCCAAAACACACTGTCCGAGCNTTTAGAGTCGTGTTTTGACACTGTTTCACAGTCAGTCATGCCTGAAGTCAATTGAAAAAGTNAAGTATGTTTAGGAATGGAGTACACCTGTATATTACATAAAATAAAAAATCAGTTTGGCTAACCCAAGGACTAGGCATAAAAACTGATTAAAAAGTGTACGTTTCTTAAGCGATAACATATGGCTTTGTACAAATTATAGGCTATATTATAATAAGAGTATTTTTTACTGATTATGCCTTATCTTAGCCAGTCTAAATCTTTCATTAGTTGATTCATATATTATCATAGACTACTAATATTCATGTTTCAGCTTGGCTCACTTGGAGCAATGTTGTTTAGCATAATAATTTTTTTTAAATAATCGTCAAATTTTCAATATTTCATGTAAATTTCAAGTCATGCCCTGAGTTAGCCAACCCAACCATAGTTTTATCTGTTTTGGCATGTTTCCTGAATTCATTTTTATAAAAATTAGATTGGCTCACTTCAGGCATGAGCTATTAAGATGACTAGTAAAAATGAACCTCAGGAAATTGTGGAGAAGAGCTTTGGTTGGGGTTTGGGAGAAATTCCTAAAAGCTCTGTAGAGGTTGAGAAGTTTTGGTTACTGAAAGTTTGAGTGTTACTTTGAACGTATGTTTACAATAAGAATTTAAAATCCTTTCCACACAACACTTTGGAGAATACTGAGTGTGTGTGCTGTGATTACAGTACCTCAATAAAATCTGACAACCAACCTCCTGTGTTCACGGTGTTGATATAGAATGGGTTTAAAAAAATTGATTTTTATTATGTTCAAGATAGCATCTTCAATGTTTCCAGTACATTTAATTTAAAGAGCATTCACTTATAATTAATACAACTAGTGAACTACCAACATTGTTTATTGATCAACTGAGTTTGTGTATTGGTACTTACACTTATGTGTATGCTGGCATATAAGTCAAGATTTTTTAAGTACAGTCTTGTTGAGAAGTAATAAGTTTATGAAATATGTAACTCTTTTAAGTTCAAGAGCGGCACCTTAGATCTGTTCGTGTTCTTAATAATTTGCAAAGAACAATGTGTAATAAATGTTGCAGAAAGGACTGATGCAGAACAGTAAGATAATAAGTCTTGTTTTTGTCAGCATTAAATAAAATATTTTGATTAACTGCTCTTTTTTTCCATAAAATTGTAAGGCATAGATAATAATAGTGCTATTACATTGCAGTAGAAAAGGTCAATAAGAGAAATTCACATATTTTAAGTCTGAACAGTAAGGGTATTGGAATTAGCCAGGACATAAAGAATCACACCTTGGGCACTTCGTTAGTGGAGGAAAAATCCTTTTCTAAGCACAGGACCTTGTTTTCTTCCTGGATTCGTAGTGTCATCATTTTGTGAAACTAAGATTTGTTGGTGAGACTAGTTTTACAATAGCTGTGGAATGTGCCTTCCTCCCACCTTTGCTCACTCACCACAAACATTGTGTTAATGTTTTGTATTTTTATCCTTGTCTAGTGAAAACAAAATTCAATCACGCCTACACAACAGAGTTTCCATACCGAACAAATCATGTCCTCGAGTGCGAGTTCTACTTGATGGAGAACCTTGACTGTTGCCTAGTCGTCTACCAGCCCTATCGTCCATTAATTGCATTAGCTCAGGACATGAATCAAGAAGAGCAAATATTACCTTTAGCATGGCGTATTGTCAACGATAGTCTACGCACTGATGTCGGATTGTTATACCCACCTTATCAGATAGCGTTGGGTAAGAATGTATTTTCCTTGCCTTTAGTTGTTATTGTAATACAGTTTCTTTTAATGTATGTTACAGCATGTAGATTGTACAATAAATTTGGGAAGTAAACCTTTAAAACTTGAGGAAAGTTAAAGATTGAAATACATTCTGTATAATAAATTGAAATCTAATTCACCTGTATGTGTACATGCACTTGTGCCAATTAAATTTGGTATTGCATGCATAACAGAACTCTTACTACTTGCTAGGTCTGTAACAAAGAACCAGAAGCATCACGTAACCAATCTTAAAGTTTTGGCAACTGTTGACATTGTTGTGCAGGATCACGATTTTTGTAGCATCTGATTTTTTATCCCCCCTCTCTGATCAGTCATACTAGCTCACTCATAACAGCACATGTACATAATAACGTGAAGTTATTGTGAAACTTTTGGTATGTGGTTCACAGCTAAAGGACCATCATAATTGAAAAAACAAACAAAGAAGTGTTGCCTGAGCAATGGTTTCCTTGTTCTCCACCTCTATAGGAAAACCCAATTGGGACTTGTCCTCTCATCATTGAAATGGCAAATCCATTGGGCAACCATGTCAGACTAGCCTTGTAAGTAACAATGTAAAACCTTAAGCTTTCTTTTAAAGTAACCTTGGTTTTGGTTAAACACCCAAACATACACTTAAAATGAAAATAACTATTAGACATCAAGAGTGCAGACAGGGACAGGATGAGATTTGCATTGTATACTTACTGAATGTTATATCCAGTGACACATCTGTTTAGCTGTACCAAGTGGTAGAGTCTGAATTGCAAATCTTACTGTATGACCCATTTATGTACTTCAATCAGATATTTGTTATAAGTCCATTAAGCCTGCCTCACACAGTACCTAATTTGATACAGGAAGTGAATGCCAGCAGGCATACCTACTCTCGTGTCCCAAAATTCTTACTCCTACCTGCCGACATACCAGTCAAAACACAGGCTGGCAAGCCTGTTTTGAAATTATAACGTGTCATATATCAGACACATGTTACCATGCCCTTTCGTGGAGGTAGCCAATCACAAGTAAGTAGCGCCCAATGCTTTGCTTCTGTTCAACTTTATCTTCTACTTCACTTTTCTGTTCCACCAGCAGGTATGGAAACGTGTGTCATGTGAGGCAAATCTGTGTTACAAACATGTATGGAAGCAGGTCTTAAATGTATTATGGCACCAGGAATAGTAGCAGGTAGACAAAACTATTAAAAACCCAGGTACCGTGTGAGGCGGGCTTTAGGAACATAAAGGTTTTCTTCATAGAATTATCGTCTTTTCTTGGAGCTCTGCTAGAAGCTGCAAGTGTACTGGTACAGTATTTAATCCAATGTATGTTTGGTAATTATGTTGGAATATTTTTATAAACTGGTTCGCTTTGGCTAGTTTGAGACAAATATTTTGTTAACGTTTTAGATAATAGTGAGTGTGGTAGGAGTCCACAGGTGTCAGAATTTTTCCCAGCTAAGCTTGGTCTGTACATGAATTCTGTATGATGTCACAGATTTTAGATTTACTTTTAAAGAAATTCTTCATTTATTTATCTAAAAAAGGAATAGGAAAGCTTGTTGTGAATTGAACTCGATCAAACCTTATAATTTTAAAGGGAGGAGAGCTTCAAATAACCAGCTCAACAACAAAAAAGTAGTCCCAACAGAAATGAGCTAATAATAACAAATTGATAGTCTGGCCACCAGCAGACCTAAGAGAGAAGAATAAGAAATCAAAGAGACGAAACACAGAAGAGAATATAAGAATCTCTGGCTGGACTGTTCACGATTTAAAAATTTCAAACTTTAAAACTATTTTTACTTTTTAGTTGCTTGATTGGTTATCATCTAGAGTCTATACATTAAGAGTCGGCTTCAGTCAGAGCACGGGAAACGACTATTTCAGGTGCATTTTGGGTCACTATTAACAAACAAAGACTGAAATGGAAAAAGTAAAACTATAGCTCACTTCAAAATTCCTCCCTTTACACGCTGGTGCATGATTTGTTAAAAACTATAGTGTATTAAGTGCGCAATCTGAGTTCTAATTCAAATCAGACGTTCTTTTCTTTAGAACTCAGATTGCGCGCTTAATACACTATAGTTTTTAACAACTCATGCACCAGCGTGTAAAGGGAAGAATTTTNAAGTGNGCTANAGTTCTACTTTTTCCATTTCGGTCTTTGTTTGGTAATAGTGACCCAAAATGCACCTGAAATACTCGTTTCCCGCACTCTGACTGAAGCCGACTCTTAAGCTCAGAATTATGTTTCCAGTTGTAATATAAATTTGATTGTTTAGTCTGTACTATTGTGTTCTTTGTTGCAGGATGTCTGCAGATAGCAAGCATAATTTTAAAGAAGGACGTAAACACGTGGTTTGCAGAGTTGAATGTAGATCTCGACAAAATTCAAGAAGTTGTACGTCACATCTTGAATTTATATGATCTCTGGAAAACATTCGATGAGCGCACAGAGATACAAGGATTATTGGCTAAGATGCCGAAACCAAAATCCCAACCTAGCAGGTAACTTAAAATTTTAATTACGAACACAGTTATACTTTGTCAAACCAAGCTTAATTCGCGTCCTAAGTGAATGTTAATATTCAAAGTGTACACTGATTGATAAGCTTTTTTGTATGCTTTAATATTCTGAGCATATTTTATGTTTTAAGAGAAAAAGGTTTAATAGGATAAACAATTTTAAAAGTCATAAAGGCTCTGTATATTCCATGGACAGTATTGTGTATCAGAAGATATATATATATATTTTTTAGATTAGATTGCATTTTCTTGTGTCAGACTGATGGGAGTGTTATTAACATTGAATACTATTTTGCTGTATTTTTTTTCCAGTCTCTGTTAGTTAAAAAAAAAATTACAGTGCCAAAAGACCCAATATTGTAGACAGAATTTTGCAGCCAGCAGCAGTCTAGCTGTGTGAATAAATGTGTTTGGTTAGTCAGGATTGTAATGAAACGTCAAAATACTTGGTTGAGCATATTGTTGTTTGAAAAGCAAATTTTGGTTCTTGTTTTGTAGCTTGTTTGTCGACATAATTTGAGTTTTTGTATTTCCTAGCTTTGAAATGTTTGTTTATTTTATTATGGAAGTGTCTCATTGGTCATCAAAAATGCTTCGTTAATTCATATTTAATGTAAAAAGTGCTTAAATGCATCTGGGAGAACAATGAGCTGTGAGCTACTGAAATCTGTGGTCAAAGTGATTTTATGCTTGGTCAAATATGCACAGAAACAGAAGTCGTGAAGTAAAGGCAAAAGTATTAAATTAATTAAATGATATGGATAAAAGTGGTAGGACAATACATAAATAAAAGATGGAAGCTAAGAAGAGAAATGCCTTATTGCTAGTGAACATTTTCTAGAAGCTTGAAATGACGAGGCATAGCGAGGTGTGGGCGGCGCTGTGCTCTGAGTGGATAAAATATATGCTATCTAATGATCATTACGCCGCATCATACCTCACCATTGAGGAACTAGCTTTACTATCAGTCACTGTCTTAGTAGTTTAACAACCAGCTAATTATGCAACCTCAGATATTACAGAATATAAATGTGCCATAGCTAAAGCTTTTACTCTATACTTGTTTACACTTCAGAATTACAGCACAAGTATGCCTTGACTAACGTGGACTGTTCATTTCTGACTGGCTGACCATAAGAAAGTCAGTTAGCATGAGCCAATGGCAACATGGATGTCAGTTGAATTCGTGAAATTGTGCAGGTTGTGAGACTGTCATGGGTTCGATTACCACACAAGGCTGTCTTTCGTTTTTCTCTATTTTTATTGTCTGATCATCTCCATTTACGAGGCACATTTCAAAAGTAAGGGCAATTGGCAACACTGTTTAGATTGTGCATGCTCAGTAGCTTGAACTGGTCCGTTGGGCATTTAACTGCCATATTGTCACCAGTCCATTTTTATTTGCTTTAGTGTGATAGTGAGTTATGACGAGTGTGACAATAAACAATCCCGCCAGTTGTGAAGTCCGGTCAGCAATTAGATTTCTCAACGCAAGAGGACAAAATGCTGCTGAAATTCACCGTCACTTGTGTGAAACATGTAGGCCTACTGTAATGAGTGAAGGAAAAGTGAGGCAACGGTGTCATGAGTTTAGGGAAGGCCGTTCAAATGTTTACGATGAAGAGAGGAGTGGCAGGCCAAACGTCTGGACTGGCGATCTCTCCGAGTGAATGCGAAAGTACGAGAAAATCGTCGCTTTGCGATTAGTGATCTTTCTATAGAATTTCCAGAAGTTTCAAAGACAACATTGTTCAGAATTGTAACTGACATTTTGGGCTATCGTAAACTGTGTGCACGATGGGTGCCGAAAATGTTGACAAGCGCTCAGAAAGACCAGAGATTGACATCGGCACGTGCTTTTGTGGACCGCTAGCAAAGAGAGGGAGACAAATTTGGAGACAAATTTTTTCCTATATCGTAATAGATGATGAAACATGGTTTTTATATGTCGACATTGAGTCCAAACAACAGTCCATGCAGTGGCGTCATTCCAGTTCAGCGAAACCGAAAAAATTCAAGCAAACCCAGTCTCAAAGGAAAATCATGGCAACTGTGTACTGGGACCACAAGGGTATGCTTTTGGTCGATTTCATGGAGCCTGAAACAACCATCACATCGCAAGTCTATTGTGAAACACTTTCAAAACTGTGCCATGCCATTAAAAACCAAGTAATGCTGAGGTCAGGAATTGTTCTCCTTCATGAAAATGCGCGTCCATACACGGCTGCTTGTACAATCGAGACAATTAAAAAATTCCGATGGGAAATTTTTGATCATCAACCTTATAGTCCTGACCTTGTGCCCAGTGCTTACTATCTCTTCCTACACCTCAAGAACTGGCTTGCGTCTCAACAATTCGTGGAAACTGAAGAGTCGAAAACTTCAGTGCAATACTAGCTGAACTCCCAGGCGGCGGAATTTTATGCGGAGGGTTTGAACAAGCTTGCTTCACGATATCAAAAATGTTTGGAACGAAATGGTGACTATGTAGAAAAATTACATGAGGATGTATGTATTTGGAGCCACTGGTACATTTTTCATTTGTTGTTCTTTTATAACTGATCGACCCTTACTTTTGAAATGCGCCTCGTACCACTATAAGCACTATTTTGTTATCATGATATGATCCATAAGGTAACTAACTGGATGGTGTAAAACAATACTCATCATGATCATTAAGCTAGGAATTGTGCAGTATAGTTTGTAGATCAGGCATTCAGTTCCTAAAATAGTAGCAAATGCAAAATTGGTTGGTTACAATAATGCCACACTAGACTCTTTCATTGTGTATTTTGTAAGGTATTCTTTTGCCTTCATTTTCTGTATTTGTATGAATGTTTGGGTGTAGCAAATCACAATTTTCGGTAGCTGAGAGCTCATATCCCAATATGTAGCAGCAGTAATTTGGTAGACAAAAATGCTAGCCATTCAAAAAGGAAGCCAGAACTAAAGCAGCAAAAAATAAATCATCTTGAAAGGCAAGCAGAAAACTGTAATGATGTCTGTATTCCCAAAATGAGAAATATTCCTATTGTAAAATGTTCCTAACTTTAGATGTATTATGTATAAAAGAAAGTTGGATTAGACACCTACTTCACTGCTTTTGTTTTCCTTTTCTAACTTTTCTCTTTTTTCTTGCTTCTCGACTTTCGTATAATCGACGGTGCTTCATCTTAGTCAAGATTTGTATTTCCTCTGCATGCCACGTTATCAGTTTTTCGTCCGTTGAATACCCATTTCCTGTTTTCAGTTGTCCTCTAAATGCAGGATCTGAATGCATTTATGTAGTATTCGAACATAATTTATTCTTCGTATAAAGTGACTGGTGATTCTGTGTAGTGTATCATAAAGTTGTGGTTGCAGCATTTCATTTATCTTAACTATTACTTTATTTTTGTTTAAAACTGTTTCTGACCTGAGGCATTAATCCTCTTTTTCTTCTTTATGACGTGGTTTCTTCAAAATGTTTTCAGACCGATTACTTCGTCAAAAATATATGTTGGTATTTTATGTATTTCCTTAAAAAAAATGCAGCTTTTGAGGTGCTGACTTAGTTATCTTCTGTATGCTTGCACATTTCTTGCCTGGGTACATTTGGATATTGCTGTACAAGGTTTTACTGCTGTATATGTTATAGTAAATTATCTTTTTATATGGGCTTTACTTTTTGCTATGAGTAAAACATTCAATCCCAATGTATTATAAGAGTTATTAGCACATGTCATTCTGATCTTGGTAAAAAAAAATGTAATAAAAAACCATGCTTGTTATCTCATGAATTTCTGTTATTCAAATCACTGATTTTGATGTACAGTGTCTTGATTAATTCATTTTGTATAGATGAATTATTATCTAAATTTTTTAGTATTTTCAAAATTGTAAAACGCTCATTTATGTTTCAGATAATAAAGTTTGATGAAGGGTTGACTAGTCCCTGAAACCTTGCTCAGCCTATTATTTTGATGTTTTTTATTATAAACCTGATAACCAGTTATCTTCGCAACATGTACTCAAAAGGAAGAAGAGCCAAGAATGAAGNGAACCAACTGCATATATAGACCTGTACGTGTAAACGTTTGTAGTACGTAATTCATTATCTAGCTGTGTTCAAGTCTAGTGGAAATAAAAGAGAAATTGTTATTGCCTATTTAACCAANAATAATAAAAGAGTATAACAGCTGAAGGTTGAAAATCACATCTTCCTACATGCTATTCACATCCACAGTATTTTGTCAGTCTAGTGAACTTCATGTGACATTAGGAATATCAGATGCTTATATCCAGTAAAATAATAAATACTTTAGAAGCTGTAGAAGATATCTGAGACACTTTCAGCAACAAATGTTATTAATTAAAAATTATTTAAACTTAGACATAAGCTGATACCAGTAGTCAAGTAAAGTCGTATCACAAGAACTTCCTGCTGTAGTCTTTACACGTGATATGTTAGATCGAAATCCACCCAATAAAATCCCCCAAACACTTGTACTATTAGCATCTGGAATTTTTCTTACTAAAAAGAACAAGCAACTGCAGTAACCACAGCATATGTTTTGGTTTTATTACTTTGAATTTGCAGACAAATTTTAAATTGGGTAGCTACTTAAGTGTTTTACCCTATTTTTTAAAGTGAATTGTTAGCATTTGATATTTCTATCNAATGTTGAAGTCAGCAAGACAGACAAAGTATTGCATGTTAAAAACAAGAAGGGAAGATTTGGTTTTAAATACTCCAGGGGAAAAAACTTGCTTCTTATCACAAATACCTTCACTGTCTTCCAACAAACTCGTAACTAAATCGGTAAAAGGTTTTGCGTGAAAAATGCAGGTATTAAGTTTGGTAGGATACTTAGGAAAGTTCAGTGGCATTAAATAAGAAATTGTATGATGAAGTTAAACTACATGTATATGTAAATCAACTGCTTATCTTTAACAATGCTTGCAGAAAAACAACATTCCTGGCCAGGTTAGTATGAGGGACTAAATACACTCTGAAAACATTAATATTACAATTTATTTAGTGCTGCACTCACAGTAAAAACATAAAAATGTACACTGCCATTTTGCTGTGTACTCGATTAGAGAAAAACTGGTACACTAATTGTAAGGAAGTCTCGTTCTCTGATTTGACTTTGTGAACAGCCTGCATAAAAAGTGAGATGGCGTGGAAACAGGAGCAGACATTCTTGCCATANTTAGTGTTAGTGCAACTTGAAAAAGAAATGAGATATTAGTAGAAACACTTCTTAAATCTAGTGCACCATTTAGTCTAAGGGTGTACAGTGTGTGTGGTTGGTAAATGCAGATGCTTTTATGCCTTTGCATCTTGTGTCATCTCTGTAACTGAAAACACTTCATGCTTTTGTTATTGGACAGACAAAAACATCTGCAAATGTTCTCGCAAAATATGTGAAAATCGTATACCGTGCAATACTTTTCCGGACACTTTCGGTCTTCAAAAGGTATCATGGATACTAAAACTGTCCATCTAATGAGATTACAAATAATTTTAGTACTGCTTAATTGGACATTGTCTGTTGCATAGTTAGCTATATTTGCTAAGTTTCAAGATGTGTGTGTATTCTTGTTATCAGTAATCTTGAAATCGCTGCTGAAAATTGTTTGACATTTCTCTCAGGCTCTGGGATTCAAACCCACAATCTTACGAGTAGAGATGTCTCTCTAACCAGACAAAGTGTCTGACTAAGCAGTACAGAAGTTTAGAAGGTAATCAGGTATTGTCAAAAAAATTCTTATTAGAACTTATTTTTGGATTAGATTCGATGACAACGTTGCTCGATTATAGAGTGCATAGAAGAGGCATGTAAACACAAGTGATTTTGAGAAACAACATGTTTCTTATGATGGTGTTTTTAGCTTTGTGAAGGAAATCATTGAATCTAAGCTGGTAGAATAGGATTTGTGTGACGACTGTCTCTTTGGAATGTAAACATCTCTGTACATGTTCATTTTTTGTCGAGATTATTATTTCCGTTTAACGTTTAGTAGGAAGAATTATTATCATGCTTTATTAATAATAACAAGAAGTTCGTACACACAAACTGAATTTTCTGTCAGTCACAACAAAAACATTTGTTTGCTCTCGCAGCACATATGCGTATTTTATTTTATGTGATTTATTTTTGATGGTTCAAAAATAGGAGTACAAT
>KZ869802.1:0-15866 GCA_003456935.1 Machilis hrabei | reverse complement strand
TTAAGCAAATTTCATATAATACATTGGTGCTTCCAATTATCCAATACTGTAGTTGTGTTTGTCACCTGTATGAGTCTATTCAACGTAGGGTGGCTAGATATGTTTTGAGTCGTTATGGCAGGACAGATAGCGTAACGGAGATGTTGGGAGAATTGGGTTGGGAATCTCTTGATGTGAAGCGTGAAAAAAGCAGAATTAAGAGATTGGAGCAACTAAACTCAACCCAGTCGCAATTAAATGTAAGCAAGGTTTTAAAACCTGCAACATATATTGGTAGGCGCGATCATGAAGGGATATCAGCTGTAAATCTAATGTGTATTTTTGGTCATTATTTCCGAGGTCAATTCGAGATTGGAAGCGTTTAGGACGTGAATAATAAATTCTGGTGCCTTCTGCACCCCCTGCCAAGTACCTTCTGGTAGACAGCAGGGTATGATGTAGATGAAAAGTACACACAGCAAAAGTGTTTCCTTTGTAAAAAGCAACAATGTACGTTAAAACCAAAGTAGGGTGTTATACGTGATAAAATAAAAGACAAAATACAGTCATTGTCATTCACTATTATTCACTTCATGAATTTGTTCATTCTACACTGTAACATAGGCTTGGAAAGGATGCTGAAACACCAATCAATTTCATATTTGGTCAAACTTATGTTTAAAAAGATAAAATAAAACCAATTTACAAAGAGGATATGGAAGCCAAGAAAACATAAGACACATCCGTAATATTTGTTTACTCCCGAGGCCTTGAAGATACCATTTCAGAAACACGTATACTGAACGTAAATACTGAACAGAGAGGCAAAATCATTCTTGTAGCAATGATAATAAAAAGTAACATGCAAATATTTTCACATACACAAAAGAAACCAAGCATCCTGAAAAAATATACTGATTTACAACTCTGCTGCTACAAAAGTTCTGTCTTTACAAAGTCAAGAATATACGTAGCGATTTCCGAAAAGAATTCTTTACTTGCAAGGATTTTTAAGCTGTTTTGATTTGCTCCTACCCTTTACATACACTTCACAATTTTAGCATAGTTGTAAATCTCTAATAACTGGATTTTTACATCACATGTACGTTTAATAAAAAAGGTACGTTTACGTCACTTTATAAAAAAACAATTTTACGCTTATATATGCTCACTATCAAAGATACGTGTTCGCGTACTTTCATACACACACTAAAACACTCACATCAATTTCGCTTATTATGCATACACTTCGTCAAACTCGTGGCTCATTCCAAACTCAACCGTGCAGACGTCGAAATAATATCCTGGGCATCATAGGAACGTCGTTGTCACCCATTATCGACTAGCTCAGCGCTATCTAACGGACGTCTTTGTGGTCGTTTTCTGTTTAACCACTGCAGTCTTTAGCATACCACCTTTCCAACGTATCACAGTAGATTTTCATAATCTATACTTCGTATTAAAAATGTCATTAACTTGTGCATTTGGTTATCAACGGTAAAGCTGTGTAAATTCCCTCAGAGCGTGGGAGACTGCTTTTGAAGTTTCTGCCCTGTAAGACAATACAAACCTCACATTAACAGTTTCAAATAAGAAAACTGAGAAATACAGAGCTAACACAATGCTCAGTTCTTTCTAAGTTATACAATATAGGTCGACTTAAATGTCTTCATACATACAGAATTTTTTTTAATCTACGAAGCATGTTTTTTAAGTGAGTACAATTTTGAAATTTCGCCGCTGCAGCGCTGCGGTTGCCGTTCCACCGGCTACAACTTGAACTCGTACATTTTTTTGGCATTCAAAGGACACTATGAAAGTGATTCGTAGAGAAGAGTGAACGGGTTAATACTTAATGAAAGCTACGGTGTACAACGGTAAATGTTCAAAACCACCACCCATGGTCTCAATACACGATGCAGCATGTTTGTGAATCACACGAGTAGCTCACTTAACTTTGTTTAGTTTATTCTTAACGAGTGCTGCATCATATAAAATGCGATCACACCATGCCTGTTCTGTTTCCACCTCTCTCTAGCAGACCAGTGCTTTCATCCACATGCACGTACACTAATCTAAAAGGTTTTGGTCTGGAGATATGGGTGGCAAATCAATGAATGTGCTCCCCACTCGCCCATGGCTGTTCCATCGACCAGAGAAACAACCACCAAGATGCACTCTCACTGCACAGGGAAAATGTGGAAGAGTTCCATCAAGTTGGAAGTACGTATAATGCCGTGTAAGCAAAAAACATCCATCGCATGTCTTGAGACGCAACCATTTACCGTTTTTGCTGGTTCCAATCGGTTACCAACTGTTATGCAAGTTCAAGGTTGCGCAGTCTCGTGAACTACAGCGAATTGAATTTTACTCGTGTTTCATTAGCTTTTTTCACTCAAACAGATCTCTGCTTCCACTTCCTAAGTTATAACCTTTAGTCACCACTCACCCTTTATAGGGTTGCTTCCTCAAAACATGTATAACAATCACTTTAAGACAAAAATATACAAAACGCTATGCTGTTAGACATGGCTCTATAATAAGATATACAGTGTGTAAAAAAAGTCCGGCAACACCTTAATATCGAGCGTTCTGGTGTAGATTTGGAAACAGGATAAAAAAGGGTATCTCTAATAGTATTGTGGGAAACTTAAAAACCCATAATCATGATACTGAACTGTATGATAGGCCTGGTAGGCCTATCAACCTCAGATTTTCAAATGGCAGTCTATGTTGTGTGATAGTTCAATGGAAAGCCCACGTCATTTCAAATTACTTTTGTTTAAAAAGTTTTTCAATAACTGCAACGGATCAAACGTTACAGTACCAAATGTACGGTAAGACCAGCTGTTGTTAACCCCTACTACGCTTTACAGTCCGATCATTTTCACATTTTGACCTCCAAAAATTGTTTTTGTAAGGGATTAAAAGGTATCAAACAATGTTTGCTGAAGGTTAACGTATCATTTGAAGTGTACAAAAGATTGTACTACACCACAAATGATCGGACTACAAAGCGCAGTAGGGGTTAACAACAGCTGGTCTTACCGTACATTTGCTACGTAACGTTTGATCCGTTGCAGTTATTGAAAATGTTTTTAAACAAAAGTAACTTGAAATGACGTGGGCTTTCCATTGAACTATCACACAACATAGACTGCCATTTNAAATTTTCNGGTNGATAGGCCTACCAGGCCTATCATACAGTTCAGTATCATGATTATGCATTTTTAAGTTTCCCACAACACTATTAGAGATACCCTTTTTTATCCTGTTTCCAAATCTACACCAGAACGCTCGATATTAAGGTGTTGCTGGACTTTTTTTACACACTGTCTATATTTTTGTAACACTGTCTAGTTGAACAAAACTGTGGACAATCATAAATTTACACTACCATTTTGGGATTACATAAACCAAATTATGTTTTGATATCCCCAAAAACGTATCCCTGATTTAATAAAAAACTTCTATAATTTAAATGACAATACATTTTTTATCCTTTCTCAGATCACTTTATGCCTCACTAATTCAAAATAGTTTAGAGTATTCTTGTTTTCTTTCTACTTACGCCGTGACAGCACGGTGAAAGTCAACCAGCTGTTTCTGTGTAGCAGTTACTGTTCCTCCTGAGTTTTGAGTTGGTAAAGCTTTTAAAACTGTTTCAAGCCAGCGGCACACCTCCTATGAAAAAAAAAATATGAAAAATTTAGAAACTTGATCCCATTTCTATCAAAAACAAATTTTATACACACTTTGACCAAGACAGTCGTAGACAAAATATACGTGGCGATCTAAATTACAATATGAAAATGACAATAAATTTTAGGAAAACCAAGCAATGGTGTGATTCAATATATGAATCAATCAAACAACTGTGACAGAAAAAGAGGTAGTTGTTGTTGATTACTAATTCACATACAAAGGTCAACGTCGTTACTCCGTGAATGTTATGGCCCTAGCGCAAATCATATTATGAGAACTTCTGAAAGCACTAAGTAAATATGTATACAGGGTGATTCAAAAACACTTGTACAAACTTTGGGAGTATATTCCCCTCACCTAGACAAGAAAAAAATGTCATATAAACATATGTCCGGAAATGCCTTGTTAATAAGTTATAAACGAAAGATGATATTCTACGAAATAAACACAGATGTAATTTTTGCTTCAAATAGATGTCATATTTTATTTCAAATTGATAGAATACATTTACAGTTACTGTGGCACATGACTAATGTAATGTGTCTTCAGTTCAATTGTTATCTACTCATCAAGGAACACAAAAAGTCCTATGAACATAGGTCCGGAAATGCACAGGTTCCAAGTGACACGGTAGCCTTTTTAAAACGACCCCAGAAGAAATTACTGGAAAAATTGATATAAGAATGCAACCCGCAGTACATANTGTATATTCTTATATAAATTTTTACAGTAATACCGCTGGGGTCGTTTTATGGCTATCGTGTATGTACAGAGTGGTAAGTAATTCCTATTACAAACTTTAAGGACAAGTAGAGGACGGAAAGGTAAACAAATTGTAATTGCATACCCATGACTGAAACTTCACGGGTGTCCTGCTACAGGTGAGGAATGGTGCAGCCTGGATTGGTGGTGGGCAACCATACGAAGCTATTTAAATGAAGCTCCGTGTTATCAGTGTTGGTCACATGACCTCCGTTCGTCATACCTTTGGAAAAGGCAACATGGGCAGTTTGTGAAACATAGCTGTGCGTGCAGGATGGCCAAGTACTGTTTCAGTGAATACACCGATGTGCTATTAATTTATGGCGAGGTCCTCTTTAATAGAAGGGCTGCTTTGAAGCACCTAAGGTAAACAGATTCCTTCACCGTCAACAGGGCAGACTGTGGTGACCGAGATCACTGAAAAACCAGCTACTCCACTGCAGTCACCTTTGATTATGAACATGTGCATTTCATGTGCGAGTATACAGAGTGAACAAAAAAGATAAGCACTTGATTTTTAACTTTTAATGGAAAACAATCACAGCACAATAGACAGTTCAACTGCTTTTGTAGCTAAGATAAATAGCAGTCTTCTCAACTTGGGAAATGATAAGAAAATACCCCATGAAATGTGTAGTTTATTTGGTGTACGTGCAAAATATGCTATATTCAAGCTGTATATAAAAAAATGCTAAAATATACAAAAATAATATCACACTAAAAACATCACTCTCATAAAGCAAGCAAAAAAACTCTCGCTTGTACGACTTACTGCTCGATCTGTCAGCATTAACTCCATGATGACATCAGCGACGTCTGGCTGGAGGTAGGAAGGCAAGCAGAAGATACAGGCTTGGATTAAATTAGTGAGAAGCTGTTGCCCATTTTGTTGTAATAGTCCCTGAATAAGAGCTTTTCGAGCTTCAAAGTCTGCACGGTCCTAGAAATAAATATAACAACATTCAAAACGAACATGATTTTTGTACCTAGTTGTCATACAAGGTCACTGCCATTGAGCCAGGACAGTTCTCCATCACTGAGTTGAGCTCATCATCCTCAGTGAAATTCCACAAGACTCCCAGCAGCTGTCATTTGTTTCTTTACCTCAATAAAAATATCCTGGCCTCATGGAACTTCACACATGACGACAAGCTTAAATCAACGACAGAGAACTGATGGTGACCTTGTACAAAGAGGGTATACATATGCTAGTTCAAAATCACAGAAATCATTAAATCAACAAATGTTACCCATTTGCACAAATATCACTACAATCTGTTAACAATTAAGGTACAATACATACAACCACAAGTTCAGTTCAAAAAAAAACTTTGAGATCCAACAAAATTCTTGCTTATTTGGTCAACTGTATCAGGCAACAATTTTCAGTGATCCAAACTTCTCAAACTGTGCTGGAATGTGGATTCTGGTGGGAATCAGCATTCCTCCCATCATTTACTCTTTCACTGTTTAGTCACTTTAATAGCTCTCCCCACCCCCTGAATTTTGCCATACACATAATGCATAGCCAGTGGTGGGTTCTTTTACCTTTTACACCCAACACTATCAATGTAAACCCACTTTTAATATCCCACCCAGAAGACATCTCTGATTATAGAGTAAAAAAACTGTGCTTCATAAGCAGACTTGCAGGACAAAACTTTGCAATCAGAGAAAGAAATCCGCCTGACTTTTGAAGCAAGGTGACGACAATGCTTGTTTTTCATCTTGGTTTCTTGACTGTTGCCACCCAATGACAATACTGACAAATATGTTATATCAAAAGCTGACAAAGGCAATTGCATTGTTATTACATCTACATCTTACCCCGCAATCAACTTTAAGACTTTGGCAGGGGGTGCAACGCACCAACTCGTAAACTATTCCATTCCCGAATTGTCTGAGGAAAATAAGACCACAAATAACCGACCGTTCTACACCTGACTTCCCTAATCTTATTTGCATGATCGTTTCCACCTATATACGTAGCTGTTTGCAGTACGTGTTCGCAGTTAAATGATAATTGACCGTCAATGATTTGTTTGAACCTTTTCATCCTATTTTCATGGCGATTTTCAGCTAATGAAACCCAATTTAGTTGTTCCAANNTTTCTGATACGCTATCTAATCTATCGTAACGACCCAACACAAACCTTGCTGCCCTACGCTGTACCCCTTCAATGGAGTTTATTAAACCTACTTGGTGAGGCTCCCAAACACAACTACAGTATTGTAGTATTGGTAATACTAATGCATTGTACGCGATTTGCTTAACTTTTAAAGAACTTTTCTTTAACGTCCTTTGAATAAATCGTAAATTTCGTAAAGCCTTTCCTGCAATATAGTTCACGTGTGAATTCCATGACAGATCCTCGCACAGTAATACTCCTAAATACTTGTATTCATTAACTACGCCTAATGTTGTACCACCGAGGTTATAGCTGGTTTGAATTTTCAGCAGACTCTTTGTAAAACGAATAACCAAGCATTTTCTAGGATTTAGTTTTAACTGCCATAAATTACACCATTCCTCAACAGAGTTTTACAGATTCTTGAACTCCATTGAATGTAAAGAAAAAATGACATCATTAACCAATGATCCTAGCACATACAAAGTACTGAAACAAAATCTAAGTACAACAAATCAGACAAAAATGAACATGTTGAATGTCTCCACTGTGACGACTGCGCCAAAGTTTCCAGGTTGTACCCGAAAACCCATAACTTATCACCAGAGATCATAGTTTTCAGGAAGTTGGGGTCACCTTTTGCAGAGTCCAGCATGTCCTGCGAGACTTGCTTCTGCTCCGTCGTTAGCAGTTTTGGCATGAATTTCGTAGACACTCTCCACTAGGCCAAATCCTTGCTCAAAATGAAATGTACCGAACCAATACTTATCCCCACCTCATCTGCAAGTTCTCGGACGGTGATACGACAGTCCTGCATGAGCAAAGTCCGCACTTGGTCGATGACCACGTCATTTCGGCTTGTTGAGGGCCTGCCTGAACGCAAGTCGCTCTCCACCGACGTGCAGCCATCTTTGAACCAGTTGTACCACTCCTTAAGTTGTGTAATGTCATCGCCGAAAGCCTGCTTAATCTTACGAATGCTTCCCACTTGGGTATCACCAAGCTCGATGCAAAATTTGATACAATACTGATGTTCAAGTCGTTCCGTCATTTCGTGGAAAATGAAAATCTGACGGGCGCTTGGCACACTCCCTCACTCACTCGCTGACTGCCAGCGACTGACGCTTTCTGCGGGCAGGAAACAATTCACACATGCGCATGAAGGTACCCTCCACCTCCCCACCAGAGGACACCTCCGTACTTCATTTGTTTCCGTACAGAAATATGAATTCCTACTGCAGTGTCAGACAAAATATCAAATAATCACTTGCTTGCTTGCTATTGGATCACGGTCCCACTGTTATGACATCTCAGGCCTAATGGAGACCCCATCTGCGTCGTAATGACGCTTCAGGATAACTGAATTTTGCCACTCAGCCGACACATAGCTGGAGGTGGGATCTTTTACATCGAACACTTATCGATGGGACCCGCCTTTAACGTGCTTCCCGGAACACGCCTACGATCATACCTTAGTGTGGAGTGCTTCACANGCAGACTCGTAGGATAACCCTTTTTTACCCAGGGCTAGGAGCCAGCCCCGGGGTTTGAACCCGGGACCTCCCGATCAGGAGGCAAGCACTCTAACCACTAGGCCAACCTGTCAGTAATTAACTTTAATTCAACAAATCCTCAAGTCTCAAAATTCAAATTAATTTTTTGTTTGTTTTTTAATAATAATAATTAACTAGTCAATCCACTAACCTAAAATATGAACAGAATATCAACATTGCATGTTATAAATCTTCACTAGATCAAAAGCACATTTTTAAGCATACCCAAACAGCTGGAAAGACAACCATACATATTCATAGATAAAACTTAAACACAAAGTAAACAATGCAGTACAGTAAATAGCAAAATGTTTCTTACTTCATGCGTCCTCCCCGAATGTATCAAGTCATAAAAAAACTTCATCACTGAAGCATTGGCATCTCTGTGATCTAGCATGCAAGCCAATAATGCACACTGAAGGATGGAATTTAAGACGTCACACTGCAAAAAGCTAACGGGAGCTCGCTGTAAGAACCTGTAAATGAAAGAATATCTTAAAAGCAATTACACTACACATCAACCATTTTATTTAGTATCTGTCATTAAATTTGATGTGGTGAATTCAAATACGCCACTGAAAATCCAAAATTCACTACCACATCAAAATGTAGAGATATTCCCAAAAAACTATACACTATTACATTATGCCATCCTAGGGAAATGAGCGCATCTGTAGAACCAACAATATCACGTGTCAAGGTGACAGAGCCATATATACACAGTCCCATACCCGGCTTTCTATTACTAGTGTTTCCAGTGTTAGAATGGGAAAAGCTGCCGATATATCAGAGTTTGATAAAGGACAAATTGTGATGGCACAGCACCTCGGAACCAGTATCTGCTCACGTGCCACTGTCGTGAGTACGTATCAAAAGTGGTGCAAGGATGGGCAAAAGACGAACCGCCGTCCAGCTGTGTGTCGACCCCGGCTCACTGATGCCAAGGCCAGCGGAGACTGTCACGCTTCTGTTCGTAGCGATCGCAGGGCCAGTGAGACAAATCACCCACAGCTACAACAGTGGTGAACAGGGAAATGTTTCACATCACACAGTTCATCGAACCCTGCTGCGTATGGGGCTGCGTAGCCGTAGACCCAGTCATGTCAGCTGTGTTCCTGCTGGTGATGGTCATTATTAACAGGACAATGCGCCATGCCACAAAGCCAGAATCGTCAAGGAGTGGTTTGAGGAACATGATGGTAAATTTCATTTAATACCATGGCCTCCAAATTCACCGGACATTAACCCAACACCACCGCCCCGAAATGTATGGGAACTGGAGGACCTGCTGTTGAGATTATGGTACCAGATACCCCAGGATACCTATCGCCATCTCGTAGAATCGATGCCTCACAGAGTAGTCGCTGTTTTGCGAGCTAAAGGAGGTCCTACATCTTACTAAGTTGGTGGTCATAATGTGATGGCTCTTTCTCAATTACATCAGCTATGCAAAGTACATACCTCGAAAATACTCCCAAGATTCGAGGGTCTTTTGGGAAGTAAGATCTGGTCAGCTAATTAAATAAAGTAATAGCTAAAAAAAACATTATTATAACCAGAACTTAAGTATTACAATAGTTTACTTTTCTGTGTAGTCATCCCCGAAATTGAGGCACTTATCGTAGCGGGGCACCAACTTTTACATCCGTTTATCATACAAGGTTGCTGCCAGTCAGTTTAGCCATTTCTCTACTGTTAACCTTAGCTTGCTGATGTCTGTTAAGTTCTGCAAGGCCAGGAAGTTTTACAGATGAAAAAACAAATGATAGATGCTGGGGGTTTTAGCTAACACTTATGAAAAAAAAATGAGTTGAAGTAAGACTGAAATGCCAACATGTGCACACCAAATTAAAGCTATGATTAAATCACTGATGCTGTTGCTACTACGAGGCAATACCTAGAAGTTCCATGAATGTGTGCATAAAAAAACAAATTACTTATGCTATGCTAAATGCTAATTTCCACTGTTCCCTTGGGCTTGTACATATCGTTCCCAGGATATTTCCCTGATTTGAAGAATCCCTGGAAGTCCACAGTTGTGGATACTTTCCGTATCTCCTCCATCGTATCAAAAAGTATCACCCAGAGTTTAATTTGGGAACAGGAAAAAGTCACAGGGTGCAAGGTCAGTAGAGTGGGGGAGTGGAGAATGACCGTCAATGCTATGGAAACCAGAAACTACCCAACAGCTCGTGATGCGTGGGCAGGCACCCAGTCATCGTTGCACCACTTGTCTGTGCGTCTGCACCAGATATTCTCTCTTAGCTGCCGCACTGACAGTTTGATCGGGCGAGAACAATTATTTGTGGACGATTCCATCGATGTCAAAAACATGATCAGCATGAACTTCACATTGCTGCAAACCTGGCGCACTTTTTTCGGCTGTGGTGAGTTTGGCATTTTTCTGTTTTTTATTTCAACGACCACACAAAATATGCTTACTGAAATTATTACCTGGCACACAACCTGAAGAAATCATCTACTGTGTCTGGATGATTTTTGAGCCCATTTGGTTCCTCCAAGAGTTTAAACGTTGGTACAATTAAAGTTTTTAACATTTCCAAAAGTCCAGGTATACATCCTGCTTCTCCAGCATATTCATCCACTAAAATACTTCCCAAATAAAGGAAACAGCTATGCGGATACTCCTGATATAATGATACTATCTGAAAGATAAAAAATAATTGTAATATTAAACTATTTATCAACACACTTTGAGTTGTCATAAAAGAAACAAAATGGATTTCACCCACCAACTCTATGTAAAAACATAACAATGTTTCGAGTACTACTCGCTCATACTCTTCGTGGACTAAAATTACTACTTTTATGTGACTTCCATTGTTAAGTTACATCTTCCGATGTAAGAAAAAGTACATAATACACAAAATGTTGTGTGGTTTTACATCAGACTGAGGAGAAACCCCGTCTTTTCTTTGTTATTTAAAGCATCAATGTATCCTAAAGAGGCTTCAAAACTAAAAACATTTTGGGTTTTTACCTTTGCAATAAAAAAGCATCAGGAATATACTTACTTGTTTAACTAAAGGTTCTAATAATGGAGCCGACTGCTTCCCAACACATCTAACAGCAAACCTCAAACATCGACAACATCGTTCCATTACGCGTAAATCAGCCTTGTACTTATTACAAGCATCCGATAATACAGGCCACATCTGAAACACATAAAAAGTCATGACTGCACTTTACAAAATATAATAATGCAGAAATAATCTTACTCTATCCCAATATAATGTAAAAATGGTCAAATACATTGATATCTCGGTAAATTAATGTTTTACGGCTGATGTAAAACTTATGTCCAGGACCTGGTTTACCCTTTTACTACACTTTGGCAAATATCTGGTTAATTCTTCACCTTTGTCCACCTTCCATATCCCTAGTTAACTCTTTTTGTCGTGGGACAAGTTGCCTGACCTCTGATGTGATGCAACTGCATGTCACAAGCCAGAAAGTTGGCCCGACATCGAAAGTTAAAGAAGCGGGCAATTCAATTAGGCAATGCAGAAAAGCAGGAAATGTGATCTAAGCCATCAGCCCTGACATCTAGTATTTTTGTACAGTACCACACTGGTCACGTGTGTACTACATACACCTTTTGTTTTAGTTTTCCAGTAGAAATTCACGAAAAGCCGACAGCAGTGAAAGTGTTTGTTTATATTTATGGAACAGTCCCAAAACGAGGATGGTTAATTAAACCAGCCTTCTAGTCGTAGCGAATATTTTTTTATTTTGATTTACTCGCTTGATTAGACCTTTCACACGATGCATCACATAATCCCCCTTCCATTAAAATTTTTTGAGTTAGGCCGCAGCCCCGGGTCCCTGTGGGACCCCGTGTCAATTTTTTTTTTTTTTTTTTGTTAGGGTTAGGCCTTTGCACCGGGAACCGCCGTATGGCATTACTACCTAACATTAATGACCACTTTTTATTCCGACATTACGTGCACACATTTTAAGACAACACAAGTGAGTGCTCGGACGTATGCCAACACAAGTGCACACACTTAGGACAGCACAAGCAAGACACCCATGCCCTAGCCAGGAATCGAACCTGGGACCTCCAGCGTGCAATGTCACGGGACTAACCACTAGGCTACCGGGGCCGACCGTGTCAATATCTTGTCACAGATAAAGCAACCCCTCGAAATCATGGGACCACGTGTTTCGCAGTTTCTCCAAATTTATAATGGTCTTCAAGCTCTGCAGGGAGGGGGGTGGGGTGGGGGGGTTGAACTTTACAAATGCCCTGTATATGTATGATTGCCCTTTCTTTATTTTTTCCAACCCTTCCAAACAACTCTCGTAATTACCAAAAAATGTACTTACTTCAGTTACAACAGCCTGGCAAGGATGAACCTCTCCATTCTGCACCACAGGATTGGTGTGACGGAAAATTACCGCTAGTCGGTCTAACCATAGGACTGGATCTGTTTTTGTGCCTTTTTCTGTCTTCACATCGCCCTGAACAAATAAAAAAATACTTGATAAATCACTAAAAAAATTGTCAACACAAGCTTACAGTTACACACATACACAGAGGGCCGTACCTCTAATTTAATAGTTTTTAATGACATATAATAAACAGTAAAAGCTAGCAGCTGGCATCAACGCACAATCATTACACAATATATGATACTGACTGCATAGATATCTGTAATAACATATGTGTTGATAGTGATACAGCTTCAAATTGTGCACACACTCCTACATCATTTGCTTACTTTGTATCTGTACAGTTAGGATTAAAATTCTGATGGAAAGGACACGTTCGTTATCTGAAAGGTGTAAACATTCAACGTACTTTACGCATATTATTTGCTAAAATGCACATACCCATATTTTCTGTTTTCAGTAGATCTGAAACACTACGTTGAACGTATTAAAAAATACCTCGACTGTGGTAAGGTAAGTTTCAATATGTGGAACCCTACTACGTTGTAATTTCACAAAGAAGAACTTAAGAACTGCGGCCAATGAGAAGGTTGCAGTGAAACTTCTTCATTAAATGTTTATGTACTGCTTTGATCTTCTACCTGAAGATAAAATTGAGTTTGGTTGCGGGCGGATCTCAAACCTCGGACACAGTGCCAAGCTGAGAATAAGGCCAAACAAAAGGTATTGCTTCAAGCCCTTCATTGGTGAACTTCCACCAGACACAGTTTGGCAATTGTCCCTACAAAATGAACTCAAATTCTTCAACATATATGTTCAGCCAAGAACATACGTTCTTAGACTGAACGATCAATTAGCAATGTTTTACGGTATTATGCATCTCCAAATAATAAAACAGTGCAAAACAGGATTAATATTTTAGTCCAAAGATTAGATGATAAAAAATTCAATTCAGTCCAAGCACCACTGACAGTAAAGTTGACATGAAATGGACGACAATTACAACAGCTTTTAAAGACATCACGTACATGGTTAAAGTTTACTGCAGTTAACTGGTGTAGAACGACACCTTACGCACAACGGTGGACAAAAATACGTTCAAATGAATCTATTTTCTGTACGTTTTGCAGATATTAAAGGCACTTGATGTGCTACTAAATGCTACAAAGTAAAATGTTTCAAGACAAACAGAAACTTGATTAAATATCTTGAAACATACTGATGGCATACAATAATTTTAAAATGCACATTATCTTTAATACCTTACAGCACATATCAATGACATTATAAGAGGAGGTTACAGAGTTAGGTCTGTATTTCTGAACCACTATGAGTACACAGAGACATCCATCTCAGAAGAAAGCCCTCCTTGACAACCTTACCTGTACAAGGTGACAAAGTGGATTGATCTGCACCCAGCAGATCTCTTTCATAGCTGCCTGGATTTGGTCAGCTGGCATTCGACCCAATATGACAGACACGCCTGTGAAAAGAAACATTTATTTTACAATCTATTTTCACCCAGAATTTTTAGGATTGTAAGAGTTGGTAACACTACACAACAATCAGGTTTTCAAACACCTGTTACACACATCTGTACCTCACGTTGTTATTGGGTTATGAACAAAGAAGTGATTGCAACAAAGTGAAATAACATCTGTGCATAAACAGAACAAAATAATGTGGCCTATTAACATTTGCATATTTTTTTTAAGTGATCGCTGTAATATGTACTTTTTAATACAATTAGTAACACTGTTATTTTTAGTGGGACTCATTAGCCCCAAGAATCTCATCGAAAACCATCTAACACAGTTGCCTCCTTTACACCTTTGAACTCACTTATATGTTATCTAGCTTCCTTACGTTTCTTGTGCAGTTTGAAGTTTACTCGACTAAATGGAGCAGGTCAATAAAGATTATTGCTGCATTAAAATACAGGTTAAGTGCTTTGCCCTTACATGCTTAACACTTAGCACACTGTAAACGTAATATCCAGTCACACGCGGAAAACGCTTGCTTACGTGATACGTAATATCCAGTCACATAGGAAAAACACTAGTTTACGGGAAACGTAATATTGGTCCACCCACTTTTATATTTTTTCAGATGGAAAACGACTGCATATTACGTCTCCTGCTTTTCACAAAGTCTTTTTGGTTCTATTAGAACACATTTTGCTCAACAGATGTCATATGCTGTCAAGAACACAGAATGGTTGTATGAATTCCAAGTGGCGCCAAACCATTTGTTTACAAATTTGCAAATATGGCGTGTAATGGTAAACGTGTTTCGAGAACCGAAGATATTTTAGACTGTTTGCAGAATATATCAACTGATAGTAATTCTGAATCAAGTGTGGAGGAAGGAACCAGTAAATGATCGTAATTACAATGGTGGTGATGAGAGTAGCTCAAGTACAGATGCAATTTCAGGTAACTTGTTTTTCTGTTGCATTGCACGTGGAGATTCATGTTTATAACTAATAAAAACATTATTTGATCTTTAAGATACTTTGATTCTGGACTGTACCCTTTAAACTGAGTCTCATAAATCTCTTAGAGGAACTAAGTCTTGCATAAGGTTAACAATGCCTCGGCTACTAACAGATCATGTCACATTTTGTTTAACTGTGTTCCTTGAAGCTCAAAATTGGGTTACCATATTGTTGTCCCCCAAGAAAATAGGGAAACTCCATTATGTACCCAGAGGTTTACAATGACACAAAGTTTAAACAGCATATAAAATTCTGTGAAATATTTATCCTTCAAACTCTAAACAGGGTTGCCAAAAATGTAATTCAACTTACAGAAACAAAATTATGTATTCACAGGTATTCATATTGCAGAATTAAACAAACCATATAAAAATGTGTGTACATTAGAATGTGACACTTGTTGCATTTTATGAAGAGTTAGAAAGATATCATAAATTCTAAAAACACTGGTTCAGTAGCTTTTTTTTTATTTGGTTATACATTGAGGTGACAAAAGTCATGGGATACGTACCTAATATCGAGTGGGACCTCCTCTAGCTCAGTGAAGAGCAGCAACCCGACGTGGCATAGACTCGACAAGTCGGCGGATGTCATCTGAAGACATTTGCAGTCTTTCCGACTGGAGAGCCTCCCACAATTACGTGGTTGTGTGAGGTGTACGATTCCTTGCACGAATGCCCCTTTCAAGCATATCCCAAATGTGTTCAATGGGGTTCATATCGGGCGATCGTCGAGGCCAAATAATTCGCTGGAATTGTCCTGAATATTCGTCAAACCATTCTCGAGCAATTCTGGCCTGATGGTATGGCGCATTGTCCTCCTAGA
>KZ869797.1:22197-32708 GCA_003456935.1 Machilis hrabei | reverse complement strand
AAAAAAAAAAAAGTGAAATCATCAACATCCCACAGGGAATTAACAAAGTTAGCACAGACACATACAATTAGTATCAGTTTCAATTATTACTGAGAAAATCTTAGTCTTTGAATCCGCCAGCATAAGGTAGCCCTGACTTCTGCCTAAAGCCGATTCGAACCAGAGAGAGACCTCAAGTTTGTCGCAAGTGCTCATTGTCCTCTGTTACACACCTTCGCCCTACCCCCTGTCTCTCTTCCCTTTTAATGCCCAGAAGCTATGAACCCTCCTCTGCCTTCCCTTGAGGACTCTTCCTATAGCGAGTAGAACAGCCACCGCGTTCTGGTGGAATTAGCTTGCGTTACTGCAATTCAAACACTGTTAAGTGGGCTTTAAACGAAATGACGAGGCACACGATTAATTGTATAGGTCATCGAATGAGTCGAGCTGTACGACAAATCATCATATTTTTCGGTTTCATGCGACCATTCATAATTTAAAAGTTCCAATTTTTCAAACATCGAGTTGTATGGTCGACTATAGCGCTCTGTGTGGTGGTAAGGAGAAACTAGATAGGCCTACCTGTATCACGCAGAGTACACTACGTAATATTTAAAAAAAAAGCCTAATTAGATTTCTGGGGACAGTGCAAGTGATCGTTAAGGAACTACTTCATAAGTCATTCCATAACTTGTTTTTTTTGTGGGTAATAATAACCTTATATGCTGAAGCTGGTGTATGGCTAGAGAGCATCCATTTACACAGGGTTGGTGTTGTAAAAAAACGTTTTTTAATTTTGTTTTTTTCAAATAAGAAACAGTATTTTTCAGGGTTTTTTCACATTGCATGTTTTTTTTCGCATAGTGAAGAAATGAACGTGGATTTTGAAAATTAAAAAATATGCTGCTATTACTGAATAGCTGCACCATCTGATGGCACTGATCTGCAAGACTCAGAGCATTCCTGTACGGCTGCAAAAATTCATTACTGAACACATTTTTATTGTTACCTATTTTTTTTTCTGAAAATTGCATTAAATGTTTTAATTTTTTTTAAACAACATTTATAATTGATATTTATTATGAAATATTTGCTACTTGCTCCCTACCGTTACAAGAAAAATTTATGGATGAAAATATAAAGTATAGTTTTATTAAAAAAATATTAAAGGCCTACAATTAAACTTAAGTAAAAATTTTAATTACGACATTTGATTAAGAAAATAAATGGGTTGTTTCAATTTTAAACATTTAGATGAAAAAAAAGGCAGTTTTCTGTGTTGTTGACAAAATATCTGCAACAGCTTGTTGGAAAGGACAATGCAGTTCAACCCAGCTTGGAAGACTTGCTGTTAAAGTGCTGCGACTTCCAGCTACAAGTGCTTCCTGTGAGCACTCTTTCAGTACCTAGACTAATATTTTTACAAAAACGAGGAACAGACTGACTTCCTCACGAGCAGGGAAAATCGTGTGCATTAACACAAACTTAAATTGTGGAACCATCAGAACAAGCAAGTAGGCCAGCCTCCAAGGCCTGTTATGCTTACACCCCAGCAATCTCGTTCTCAACACGGCCCAAGCCATTATCAGATTGGTGTGTATACGTNGGCAAGTAGGGATGAAAGTCACTCGGATGACACAAACATTGTCATATACCTTCGAGATTCCAGCAGAAGCTTGAATAGTTTTGACTTAGAAGAAGAACGAGAAGAATTGTATATGTAGGCCTAAACTCGGTCGTTAATGATTAATATCAATATATTACTAATAAATTATCTTTAGTTTTGGATTTTATTTGGGTAATATTTCCTCTATGACATAGAATAAACAGGATTATCTTAGTAATGTAATCTCAATTATGACTATTGATTACGGAAGGAAATATATTTTTAGCATCAAGGTTATTTAATACTTAATACTATGTGATTTGTTCATTATATTAAGTGACTTTCTGACTACATTACCAGTATTGGTGTAAAAGTCTAGGCCTGCAGCTGTTTACTTGCTGGACAATAGCCAATAATTAATACAAATATCAGTTTGAAATGTTTTCAAGTCATAAAAATTAAACATATCCTTGGAAAGAAATAATATAATGAAAAATAAAAGTGTCTAGTACAGTCTCTATCCTGTAGTTTCTAGCTTTGCAGGAGTGCTATGATAGTGTTATGAGATGGTTCAGTCACACTCTAATACTAGTATATTTTTAAATTGTTAAACACAGCTTCATTTCTTCAATAAATTTAAAAAAGTTGAATGTGAAAAATAGAAACAAAATGTGAAATAAAACCAGGCATTCGTTTTTTTCTAAAAAAAATGTTTTTTTTTTATAAAAACGCTTTTTTTCTATTTAGAACACTACACAAAGTTGATGTACACATACGAACCAGATCGTCTATTACTGCACGAATAATGACATTAACAGCAGAAGCTGCCAATATTTTTACATCTTTGTCATCCATTGTTGTTTACCAGTTACATTGGAGTCTCGCGATCTCCGTGATTGTTCGTGAAATCAGGGAGAAGTTAACGTATCGCTGATCGGATGGTGTAAAATCGAGTGGAGCTAGTCGTCCCAACAAACGTATGACTTGTCGTGTGGAATGCATTTCGTATGATCAATCATATGTCTCGTCATATCGTGTAAAGCAGGCTTAACAAATGCTGTGTTGTGCCAAATATCATAAGAAATAAGCAGCTGTTATTTCGTTTAGACATTTTTGTTATCACAGAATTAGGTATTGCACAGTATTTACTTTCTATCAACATAGATTAAATTTGTTTCTATTAAAATAAAAAGGTAGTTCTTTAATAAACAATGACATTGAAATTTTATTCAATAAAATATTAACTTAAACATGGATTCGTCGCTGCATGACAAAAATTATGATAACATATAGCATAGATGAATGGATATTTTGAAGGAGTTTAATGGATAATTGATATGTTTTATTACAGCTCAGTTAAGCCTATAGTATGTGCCAAACAAGTNGAGGAAATTATTCTGTAAAATTTAACACGCACTGTTATAAAATAAAACATTACATTTGGATACATCTCACATAAAATACATGTAAACTTATTACAGGAGAACTGATTAAATGTTATTTTGATCATACTTTGTTTTACTCATTCATTTCTTCATAAGTATCAACTCTAAATGCATTGTTTATGTGCAAAGCAATTAAATGTTAATTCCTATGAAACACAACATTGAGACAGTTGGTTTATTAAAAAATGAAACTATTAATATTTTTGTTATCCTTCGTTAAGAAATGTGTTTTTCTTCTTACTAACTTCGAATTTCCCGGACTATTCCTACTCAATGTGTATTTGAAAAAAAATATAATAATAATCTTCAATTAGCATAGAAGAGAACTTGATTAATCTGTTTGGTTTCATATACAGAAGGTCAATTTAAAAAATCGTAAACAGATTTAATCAAGCTTTTATGCTGGAAAAATTTAGTAAACATTACTTAAACCAAATTATTACTCATTACTCATCCTTTCGACAAAAAAAAAAAAGAATATAAAAATGTTTAATAGGAAGTAATTAATTTTATTATCCTGAAACACCTTTTCATATAGTCCATCTTTACTGTTTACAAATATTGTTTAAAAAACGCTAGATC
The DNA here is from genome assembly GCA_003456935.1 of Machilis hrabei. Taxonomy (NCBI): domain Eukaryota; kingdom Metazoa; phylum Arthropoda; class Insecta; order Archaeognatha; family Machilidae; genus Machilis; species Machilis hrabei. The sequence continues at coordinate 29,096 of KZ869797.1, read as the reverse complement.
CAAAACTAAACAACTGCAGAGACTATTCCACAACTAACAAGTACAAAATACCACAATGTTTAAAATAATTCACTCTTTTAGGTTAAGACATCTATAATTAAATACTAAGCCCGAAAGGATGAGTATTTGTAATATTCATAAGTTATAATTATTTAATTGAATCAAGATATTTTTATTTCTTTATTTTCGCATTTTGTTACTAATTCTTCACAAGCATTCTTCTTCACCGTAAATGTTGCAGATAATTCCGTGGGCACTAGTGGTGCAAGGTGAGTGATGTACTGGGCAATCAATCAATATTGCCAGATTGCACGTTTCCAGAAAGACCATTTCCTACCTCAAAGTTCATTAACAGCAAGGTCAGAATTCATTGAAACTTTAAATAGAAGTGTCGTCAGTAAACTTTTGGTGCAAACTGTACTTTCTGTACACATGGAANCTGGTAGTGCTGATTGCTTGCCTAGTGTGTCATCCATCTTTTGTGAGTTTGCACCACAATTTCACTGTCATATTTAAAGTTTGAATATATTCTGCACTTGCTTTTGAAGAAATTTTGAGTTATGAAGTCATTTTTCTGTTAACATTCAATCTTGCAACATCGGTTGCTTGCTCAATACATCTTCTACACTAACTGGCACCCTCAACTAACACAAGATGTAATTACTGAGACAAATTAAAGATTTCACTTGACAACATCAAAAATGACAAAATTAACAGGGACAAATGAAATATTTGCTAAAATCTTTAAAAATCTCCTATCAGTAACATACAATTAGAATGATTTGAATCAATACTTACCATCCACTTGATGGTCAGTTTCAATCACTGGATCATCACTATTTCCACAATCCTTCCCCAAATCACCTTCATTTTTAAGTTGAAAATCACTCTTCACACATACAAGGTTTACATTTATAAGTCTGTCCTTTGCCTTAGTATCCCTGGAAGCCTCTAACTCTGGAACCTGTTCCCCTGACATTGGTTCAATCTTCACACTTTTTAAATTATATTTCACTTTATTTTCTACGTCCATGACTGTGTTTACCTGTAAACAAACACAACTTAAATTTAAGACACGTTTTTTACGCATTATATCTAAATCATATAGGAAAATATTTTGATACTGATAATTCAGCTAATTAAAAGATAGTACTGGATTAACCATCAAACTTAAGTTCATATCCTGAATTCTGTTTTTATAAAAAAAAATAATAACTCTAGAAATGCCACCAGTGTAACACGTTTTAGGTAAAATCTGAATATTAATTTCTTTTTTATTGAGAAACCTTTGTTTACACTTTAGTACAACAAATAAAACATTTAAATTTTATATTTTAGCACTTTGATAGCAAGTATACTTGGAAGCAAAAAGCATCATACAACCATCACCATGATCGTTCTTGATTTGGGTATCGTATCATAGTAAAAGCAACATAAATTTTATCTCTTATCCTGCACCATTTAATATTTGGACAAGCGGAATTACACCAAAACATGAATCTTAAGAAAATATTTCTCGAATTCAGGAGAATGCAAATCCTTTATTTCAGTTACATATTTGGAAGAAAGGACACATGGATTTATCACACAATCCCACATATTGGCTAGAACTAGTGACATAGTACAGACCTGTTTTTTTATCACATTTGCTCTCTGTCGTGGGACTGTTGATTATCAAAAAACAAATTGAGAGAATAATTCTTAAAGAAATNAAACTTTGATAAAATATCTATTTACCTTTACCAAGTTAATGATTTCTAAATGAATCTGCCTAAAATTGCAAATACATTTTCTAGATAGGACGTACAATCCTCGTGTTTCAACAATTAGCAACACAAACATTTCAGTAACAGATTATTTTATTGCAACTTCAATGGTATCTACATGAATATCCATCTCCATGTCGCAAGATCTGAACGATGTAATGAAACTGAACAATGTGACCTTATTGGTAATTGCAACTACCACCACAAAACTAGTAGCGCCTCAGATATGGCAGCTGAAATTGGGTTTGGTGTTTGTTTACCACTGGCTTAACAGTTAGCACATTGGTCTTTGTAATCTTTGTGGATGGCTATTTTACAGCTGAAGACTGTTTTTGGTTTTGCAAAACGTAAAGTGAATTCAAGAAATTTTTGTGATGTTGAAGTATTATAATCAAAGCATCTTCTTCTATGTGGTTTAATTCGTCTGGAAGAAAAGTAGGATATGTGGAATTTTTACGGTGCAGTTTTGCAAACAAGTGCACTAACAGCAGCTCCAAATACTGTGAATGGGGAAATACAAACCAAATTATAAACAGCATCATTCATGTTCAGTGTCATCAGAAAGTTGAAAACACATAGTAACTGTATTTCTACATCTAACTGCTAAGGTCTGTATTTTGGGGAGGAAGTGTTTAGAGTAAGGTAGGCTAAATTATGGAAATCCAGGCCACACTACATTGCAGTAATACCGGCGAATATATCACATCCTTGCATCCCCCTACAAAAGTGTAACACAGTTACCACATAATTACAACTTTTTCATGTACAAGCCTTGCAACTGCATGTGAATGATCTTATTTCTTATATTTTCCTTTCATAGTATGTGAAGCAGCTGTTAGGGCACTTGTTTACATTACTGCAGCATTAATATTCAACACATCTTTCTTTTCTTCCAGATGAGTTAAATCACATAGAAGAAGATATTTCAATGATAGTACTTTTTCACCCTCACAAATATTTATTCAATTAATTTACATTTTGAAATATCTAAAACAGTCTTCAACTGTAAACGAGAAATCCCCGAATAATTTAAAGACCAATGGACTGCTAAGCCAGCGGTAAATAAATACAATACCCACTTGAAGCTGCCGTATTTGTAGCGATTCTTATTCTTTGGTAGTAGTTGCGATGACCAATACCATTTTTTTGTATGTTTAATCCCAATTAAAACACTACACAGAAAGGAGTACAATGCTGTCAATAACTTAAGCCACATATTACATACTGTATGTCCTTGTTATATCAAACCAGTTTGTAGGAATTATGTAGTTTATTTTACAGGATGAGGAACATTCAAATATGAATAGGTAAAGTTGTGACATTCAAATTTGCAAATGTTACAAAAACACTAAAAATATAAAATCCATCTACATAACAAAAAACAACTTACAAATAAAACTACAGTTTTAGAACATGTCCCATTAGCTGCATTCACAGAAGCAACAATGATGTTATTTTTTTTAATAATATTACCTAACCTATTTAAACTTACCTAAAAATCTGTAAAGAATTGTCCATTACAACTAAATTAATTTTCTCAGAGGCTCTAGATCTAGAAAATCCTCCATTAGAAGTACATAGAAAATAGTTTAAAAGCCAGTATTAAGAGCACAACTCGATTAACCTTGTTACATAAAAGGGTTAACAAAATTAAGAAACATTTTTTTGTCTAAAAAACGAACATAAAAATACGTTCAAACTCTCAAGGTGGGATTAAATTGTTAATTGAAGGCTCATAAAAATAATTTCTTGCCACTAGTGTTTCCATATTTTTTTAGATATTCTACACATATCGAAATGTAGAACCAAGCACAATTACACATCACAACGCAACATGAGAGGATTATTAGCTCATTAGAAATGTGCTTTGGCGCCACTTTTCCAAAGAACCAACAGTAGCCTTCAAATTCTGTTGCATCGTGTTAAGATGCTTAATTGAGCTTGTTTCTACCTTAAAAGTGCATTAACATAGATTGTAATAGAAACACAAATAAATGTGAAGTCGTGCATGACAATTTTATGTTGTTCAACAATGCCATTTGTATCTTCATCCACTAACTTCTCGACAATAGCAGTCACACTAATGCAGGAGCACATTTTGCTTGCCCTTTAATACTGCAACTACTTGTCTATAATTAAAAGGACCTTTTATCACCATCCTGTCAGTTCCTGAATTACTATTTATATTATGTCCTTTCTGTACCTATTCTTTACGTCCCATGTGTTATGTTATATGAGCTTCCCATTAAAAATATTAGTTCAGCTTGCGAGTTAAAAAAAAATTATTTTATTGGTTTTGTATTAAAAAAAATAGTTTGGACTATGCTAAACAAAAATGTAACAAAGTTAACTGAATGGTATCATTTATTAATCTCTCCTTAATAACGGCACTGAACTAATCTGTAAGTGATTCTGAAAATTATGGTAGGCCTATTACAAATGTCTCGTAGTTGAAAGTAATATTTATGAATGTGAATATCATACAATCTAAACCTGTTTTAGATAGTGATCTTAGATGAATTTAAAAGATCATAATGTCTACACCACATGTGCAAGAATGAAAACGTCAGACAGCAGTGAAGAACAGAGAGTGGATTGAGTGGATTCACATTCGAACCCTATTAATAACAGTGCCATGCTTTCTTAACTACTAAGACAAAATATCACCAGACAACACAAACAGTGAAAAACATGTAAATCAATGAAAACCACTCTTATGACAGAAAATAGGAGCATACTAAGCCCTGTTATTTCTCCACTGCAAGCCTCTTTTCAAAAAATATAAGGTGTTAACTTTATATTCAATATATGTACTTAATATGATAATGTCTATTAAAATAAATATTGCAAACTATGCTACTAGAGACACAGTGCACACGATTTATACAAGAAACTGTAACAAGTTAGATATGAAATCATATANACTAAAGAATTCAAAATATCTAAAAGAAGGCATTGGTGTGAGACTATATAATATGATGTCAGAAGGTGTAAAAATTTTATCAACAAAAATATTTAAAGGAAGATTGGTGAAATATTTGACTGATAATCCTTTATATACAATTAGTGATTTTCAGGGTATGTATGTATAATGTATATTTGATGAATGACGTTGACTAAACCTTTTGTATTTGTATCAGGTATATGGTCATAATAAATTTTGATTTTTACTCATTGAACCATAGCCACTACAAGTATTATCATAACAATTTGTCAGTGGTAGCACGATTATGGTGCAAGGTCTTTTATCAACATTGCACAATTCTCTGAGATTGGGAGGAGATCTTGTAATACCTAAGTTCTCTTATTTACCTTAAGTACTGATTTGCATGCTTCAAAGTTACACACAATTATGCATTTAGGTTTGAAGAAGGCTACTTACATTTTTTAAACCTCTGTAATTTATTTTCAACATTTGTTTTTGCTCTTTGCAGTCCAACAAACAAAGGGAATTTAAATTGACAACAATGCTAACCACCATTACTAGCTAACTGTCTCTTAGGCCTGAGAGTATGCTGCAGACAAAGGAAAGTTGCCAAAGCGCAATGGCTGTTAGCATTAGTCTTTCAGCTTTGGTGGTTTGTCAGATTGAAAAGAGCAAAAACAGACATTCAAAATTATTTCCAGAAGACATAAACATGCACTTAGCCTTCTTCAAATTTTTGTGCATCATTGTATGTAATTTTGAAAGCTGAAAAGCACTTCTTAAGCTAATAAAGAGAACTTAGATATTACCAGGTCACCTCCCATCCTCAGAGAATTGTGCAGTATTTAGTAGAGATCTTATACCTTCTAGGGCTGCATTTGTTTATTCGCCCCAAACCAACTTTTGCATTTTTTTTATTGAAAGATAGTCACTTGGGTCGCGACTCCCTCGTGTTTTTTTTTATTGTGGAGTGTGAAGACCTGGATAACCCAGAGTGTTTCCTTGAGGCACGGAACGTTTTGGTAAAGTTTGGCGATCCAACAAAACACGGTTGAAGAGCGCATATAAACAACATGGCGGATGGCAGAGAAACGACTTGATGTAAGCAAACATGGGCACTTTTGTCAGCGTTCCGTTTCACCTCATCGCTCGTTTTGTCATGACCCGTTCTGTTCCATTCCTCATCAAGTCTTGAGTACTCTCGCTTCGTTCCGTTCTACCTCATCTAACGTTTTGTCACGACCCGTTACGTTACTTTCCTCATCAAGTCATGTTTAGCCTTGCTTCGTTCCGTTCTTCACCATCTCTCATTTTCTCAGGATCCGATACGTTCCGTTCTAAGTCAGGTCTTGTTATCCCTTCACTCGTTCCCTTCCTCAACATATAACGTTTTCTCAGGAGTCGATCCGTTCTATTCCTCGTCGGGTCTTGTACTCCCTTGGCTCGTTCCGTTCCTTTCATCACCATCTCTCATTTTCTTACCACCCGTACTCCCTTGGCTCGTTCCGTTCCTTTCATCACCATCTCTCATTTTCTTACCACCCGTTCCGTTCCATTACTCGTAAAATCTATGGTTCTCTCCTCTCGTTCCGTTACGTTTCTTGCCATCTTTCGTTTACGCATGACCCGTTCCGTTCCTCACCATCTCTCATTTCGAGTGGCACGTTCCGTTCCGTTCCTCACCATCTCGCGTTTTCGCATGAAAGTTCCGTTCCATTCCTACTAAGGATTGAGTGTTTCAGGGATCGTTCTGTTCTGTTACTAACCATATATATCTATTTCTCATGCATCGTTCCGTTATTTTAGGCAACAATGTCGTTCCGTTATATGTGTAACAGCGTCACTCCGTAATTGTATGTAACGGTATCATTCCGAACTTTTATGTAGTGGTATCATTCCGTTATTTTTATGTAACGGTATCGTTCCATATTGTATCGAGAACGTTCCGTTTAACTGTGCGGCATGTTGTATTTTTTAAAAAGAGAGAGAGTACCTATTACATTATTATTGAAAAATTGACATACAGATTATGACAGAAGCATTGCAATAAGTTGTAAATTTGCTACATGGGTTCACATGAAAAAAGTAGAGGTACATTCATTTCTATGTTTGTAACGAACTCGGAGACCCCGAAAACCCCCGTGTATAAATTTTCAGCTCTTAATTCCTACTAGTAGTCCGTGTTAAATTTGGCTACATGGATTCAC
>KZ869796.1:42356-52960 GCA_003456935.1 Machilis hrabei | reverse complement strand
CCCCCAACTAAATGTACATAGGTTGAATTTTGCCCTGGTCTGTTTATATCACTATTACAAAAGCTCCATTAATTTGTCTGTTTATAACGTTCTGAAGAGGCCTGTTAGAACGAATCTTTGAAATTAAATATGTGTTTGAAACCATATGTTTATTTTTTATCGTTTCCATAAGTAAGCTCCATCTGACATTTTCAAAAGTTTCCATACCAAAAATAGTTGTTAAAAAGCGGTATTGTCGATAGTGGTTTGTATTCATATTTGAGCGAATTAGGTCTATTTTCACCACTGAGACACTTACGTTTTACCAGCATTTGCCTCTCGTTCAAAAGTATTGTCCAATTGATAGCGATCATCATTACTGCTCTGGTTTCTAAAAATCCTGATCCCCACCTTCAGCCAGTCGTAGCTCATGTGTACTACTTCTGCCACCTCGCGAAGCAGCCAAGACTACAAAAACAGAAGAGGAACTTTGGAAACATTATCGTTTTGTACACAAGGAAAGAAGTGCAAACTTTAGTAATAACAATAATAATTTATGTCTTCCAATGTTATTTAACGTAACTATTTTAAGCCCTGTTGCGAAAAAGATACAAAGGTCATTCGCAGGTATAGCTATTATTTAAGAAGCTCACTCATACGTGTTACATTATTAACTACAGGACGTAATAAAAAAAATACACACAAATTAAACTCGTTTGAAAACCTACAGTACTAGAGTATCAAGGTGGAAATGTTCTAGGCGTATTCGAAATGTGATCATTATTTAGGAAACTACATTATTCCATGAACAGATTACATTTGAAACTCTCCGCCTGCCGCCATGTTGCAGGAGGCGAGCACTCTACTATCTAGCCAAACTGTCTGTTTATTTTCTGCTGAATAAGAATGAAATCCAGTGTATGACTATGTTTCCAAAATTCATCTCCAGAAGCTGCATCCTGCTGCGCACGGATTACCACAGCAGACAGAAAACAAAAACCCATCAGTAATGTTTAATTGCCTTATACATTAGTCAGAAAATAAAATGAATTACTCATGTTAATGGGTGTGTAAATAAGGCGTAGTATTAAAAATTTGGCGTCAACATTTTTGGCAATAATATTTATTTATGATAACTGTGTGTACGGAGACTTTTCACCGTGTTACAACATTAGTAAACACTATTTATGGGATTCAAGACTGAAGATGAAACAAACCTATATTTTCACATAGTTTTCACGTGTTCATTACCAATGTCTCTGCATGTCAGATTAGACTTAACTAGCTGTACTTGTTATGGAGACAGCGTTATAGGAATTATTGTTTGCTACTGATTATTACATTTTTATCCACTCACCATATACCCTGTGGTAGAGTATTTACGTCGAACACTTCTCGATGGGATACAGCTTTTAACGTCTGTCTCGTAAGACGTCTACCTGAAGGATAACCGTCTTACAACATGGTTTTAGCTCGGGCCCTCCAGATGAGGAGGCGAGGACAGATAATAATGAGTAAATTTGGTTCAGGTAGAGTGAATAGATTATTCAAGTTGTGTCTCTCTGAAGGCCAAACCTGTGTTGTGGAGTTTCGCATGAGTCGTTTACGATTCTTTCCAATAACGTGTTTTCTGTATACACGTGTAATGGTACAGTGAGAATTTCTGTTTTTAAACGGGTTGCACTTAATCAATAATCATCGAACAGCTGGAAAATTTTAATTCTTTAAAAATTATTCATTGTAATGACAATATTTTTAGGCCTTATGTGACAACTCTAAACGTCTGTAACTATATCATAATAATCGTCATAAGGACAATATTTGCCTATTTCAATACAAGTAACGTTTATAGTGAAAGCATATTCTTCTCCAGCGCTACAAGTCTGAAAACACAAAAGAAGGACGAATTTGTGTTAACGTGAAACGTACCAATGTATGAATGCAGTTAAAATGCGCTATTCATGTGTACACGTTAGGAAGAATTACGTACGTTAATATTATTCAACATGTAGCATTTTCAAATAGTTAGTAATAACTCTTTCTTGCTTAATAGGCTACAATCTGTGCGAACAAGAATTATTTATATATCACCCAGTATGTGACACAGTTCTGTCACTCTAGTGTTTACTAGTATCGATTTCTTACATTTTAACCGAGTTTGGCCAGCTTTGGTAAAGTTGTAAGCAAAATTAGTTAAAAATGTGCGTTTCCTGTGTATTTGCTATCTCAATATAGTACGTGTCACTGTGTATCATCACCGTTTTAATACGAAATCCAACGTAAAACCCAGTACCCTATTTTAATAAATTATTTCGTAAACTCTGTTTGACACAGGCACTTATAAATCAGGGCAGGTTGTTTGTGAAGGAAATGAATAAATGCTACTTAATACTAGTTAGAACCCCTTACACTAGTGGAGACCGAAAGCACGCATCCGATCCTTGTGTATACACTTCGCAAGATGACAGCATTGAGCTTGTTGTCATAGTAACGTGAAAAATCGATGTCATATCGATAGACGCGGTAGTCGAGAAACGGCACATCGACTGTCTTTAGTTATCAATGAATGCACTGGGTGAGATGATTGATTAACATAGCCTGAAGACTGCGAGGATGAATTGCATTGCTTTGGGAGACCTGTAAGATCTTTTCAGACACTCGCACAGATGTACAAACAGTAGTAGCTACAAGGAGAGCGTGCTAGACACGTAAGCCCTGAGTAGCGTATATACGTTGAACGTAAAGCATAGAAAAGGAGCAGGTTTCAGAAAACGACGTTCGTAGGATAGCAGAAAATAGAGCACGCAAAATCTGCAGTATATTTACAGCATATAGTTGATGCATTACAGTATGTAGTGTTAATACGTTACCGTACGTTTTTACTTTTCATAAATTTGAGCTAAACAGTATAAATCCATAATATTTTGCTGTGCTCTATCCCTTCAGACTTTTGACCTAGTTTCGAATAAGCACACGGGTTACGCTGTTCTAAAGAGAAACGGGAGCATAATTACTAAGTAGGGCTACTGTAAAACTACACCTTTTAATGAAAATCAACACATATAAAGTAAAGGTACTATGAATGTAATATTCATTATGCTAGCAATATACTGGAAGTGCAGACTGTATGTTTCTGGGCACCCGGATCAAATATGCTGCAACATGGAGATAATTATCAGAGTTGACCGAACCCTTTTTCTTTCATGTCCAGCCACACTTGAAAGTCAAACCCGGCCCAATGCTTGATACACCAAATCCAGCCAAAAACTCGAGCTAAAAAATCTCTAGTCGAACATGAACAAAATAATAATAATAATTACTGATGTGATCAAAAATGAGGTTTACCTAAAAACATACACTCTCAAGGACTCGAATGAATTTCAGGAGTGTTAGTTGTACTTTTCTGAAGTTTTGTATTTTTATTACGTGTAATTTTTACAACTATAAATTTATAACGTTTTGCATTTACATCTCGAATATTTCAAATACAAAATTCGCAGAGCAAAAGCTTGGGTTTGAACCGAGACAATCTGTGTAATCTCTGAATAACTTGGCTCGAAATTCGAGCCGACCTACTTGGGATAGTGGTTAGCATAGCGCGTCCTGGAACGAAAGGTTGCGGGTTCGAGTTCCGAAGAAGGCATGGTTCACCTTCATTAACCACAATAAACATTGTTTCATCGTCCCTAATCACCCATTGTGTGTCGACGGGACGTAAAAGATCATCATCATCGAAATTCGATCTTCGAGTAAGCACTTATAGTTAGACGGCATCAAAGTAATAGTTTTGGGAAATCTAGTTAAGTGTATCGATCACAGTGAACGCAGCTAATCGAGCTAAAACACACGTAGTAATAATCTAACTTCAACAATAAGAGTGTACAGAAAGTGGCAATAATGCTTTCGGAAGGGGCGGGATGTTTAATGTACTTAGCCAATGAATCCCTCTCATTTGAAATACGTCCGCCACTCAGTTATGATTAACACAATACCTTCACCTTACTCAATGGCACTGTATGTACTTTGATAAACTATATTAAATGTAAACCTGTTCACGTCGTAATGATGACGTAATGTTTTACGTCCGGTGTCTGTTTACGTTTGTTTGCTAAAATACTTCTCAAAAGATTCCAAAAAGTGAATTACATTCGAATGGAGAGGATTATTTTTGTGATCTGGTATTCTACAAATTATATCAACCTCTCGCTCATGAGCTTAGAGAGTGATTTAAAATTCGTGTTCGGTAGTTCGTAACGATATTAATAAAAATGCATATTGATACTGTTCGTATCCAGATAATAACAAATTTAAAACTCAGTTTCGTGGGTTATTGGACTATGTAAAAAAGAACATTTTGAGCAGACAATTAAAAATGACGAAATAGCGATCATAGCAACAAACCTCAGTTGTCAAACGAGAAGATATTTAATGAAACTACAATATGTTGTTATGCAATGTACTTAAAAACTGGTAGCTGGTCTTCTTTTAGGCAAAAGCTAACGAATACTTTTTAATTTGTGTAGCGTTACTACCATATTTTACTAGTAACTAAAGCGATTTGCTAAAAAAAACCACGAAACATCGGGCTTTATTTTCCTACTTACAAAGAATGAAAGGTAAAAGGATTTTAATTTCCCTTTTATATACGGCATGGCTTGCTCCAGAGTACCGGGCAAAAAAGTGATGTGTAACAAGAAGTGGGGCTTTGATCTAGTCCATTTCACATCTTTCCAAAGAATTATAGTTTCAGTGTTTGAGCAATGTAATGTGATTGCTGAAATCGAGGATACAAGTCCCACTCAATTTTAGACCTAAAAGTGTAAATTGTATCAAAGAAATATGCTGACATCATTCTCAACCCAACAAAAAATAATTAGTACAAAATAAATTGCCAACAACCCTTGACTTCAAGTAGGTCAGGAAATCCTAATTCATTGATAACTGAATCACATTTTGATGTGGAAGTTGAAACACTTGATTCTAACGTTAGTTCCTGCATTTTACTACTTTCCTAATGTTTAACTTTTATAGTTATTAACAAAGTGACCAAATTCAGCCTGATGTTTTAAAATTGATTTTTAGAAATTCTTTAATAATATTAATTATTAGAACAGCAGCACTAGTTACGCTACCATAATTATTACAATTTTCATTCCAAAACACAAATAAGATTAATATGACACTAAAGTCATAAGTAAAATTTTAACATTAAGATAACGTAAGAAATTGCACTGATATGTTTGTGTCTATGTGCGTTTTCTTTTACGAACAATCTCGCCTTCTAAATGATCTGAACTTTAGCAGTGAAGAGCATCTTAGAGATAGCCATATGTTAACATTATTATGAATTACAGAGGACATTAAGTAAATTATAATATTTTTGAAATTCGAGTAAAGGTTTTCTCTTACTTCCAGTTTTGCGCACAAAATGCGCTTTCCTAAGCTCTCTTGTTTTCCTTCTCCATATATGGCAAGTCTCAACCCCTTACCGCCCTAAGTCCCACCCACTTATCGAGCAAGACAGCCGTCTTCCAGCTGATTAGAGGATCAATCTTTGTACTTGGAACTTGTATTTTTTCCAGAACACTTCTCACTCTTATTTTTTCTTGTAAAACTGATGGATTTTGGGTTTAGGTATGTAAAAATTTGTGAAAGATGGCATGTTTTCTCTTCAAAAATGAAGGCAGGGAGTGCATGTTATTGATTTTTCAGCTGCCTAACGGTTAACCAATCGCAGAGAGGCTCACTCTTTTTAAAGGGTGAGGTTTCGATGCTCGTTTGGTTAGCCATATTTAAATGGCCAGCCATTAGGTGGAAGGGCTGGCGAAACCTACGGATATCGGTCGTGTAAAAAGTATTTGTTGTTGTTAAAAGACGTGTGAATATAACTCTTCCTCAATGCAGGTTGCAACTCTTTTCAGAGAAACAGCTACGCTGTTGGGAGCGACTATGGAATCACAAGACGCTCCCGTGCCGGACTCGCAGGGCCTAAAGTTGTGAGTAAACTTCAAACCTGTCATTTGTAAACTAACAGGGATGGCATCAGTCATCTGGGAAGTGCGTGCACGGTTGGGGGACACGTGAGCGGTGTTTTGGTTATGAAAGTTGCATGTAAACACGGCAAATAATGTGCATGAACGTCTGCCTGGTAGTGTATTCTTGTCCGTTAGCCAGAAAACTTCGTGAAATTCAATATAGTTCCAACATGGAGCTCGGCATCGGCCGTAGGTTTTAGCACAGAATCCATACTGTTTTAGAAGTTGGATTGAAACGAAATTTATTTTCGTTAACAACATAGATGTAATGTTTCTTTGCAATTTTCGTGTCGTAATCAACAATTTGGGAACTGTTTTTCGCAGTGCCACTTAATTTTGGTTGCAGAAACTTATGTTTTAATGGATTAACAGGGAACCTTTGCCCCCAGTGACAGGTATTATAACTAATTATCAGTAGAAAATCGTGGGATTCTACATTCTTTTTTGTATTAAATAACTCTTAGAGTACCGTAATGATTAAATAATAACATTAGCATTAACATTATGGCACAGTTTATTTGGAAAAAGTGTGAAATAAGAAATGTCACAGTTGAACAATTTTACCCTCCAGCCCATTTGGAGGCAGATACTTTATCAATCCTAATCTAAATAGGCCTACTATTATTAAATATTATGGACGAATTTGCACTCAACAGCAATAAAAACAAATGTCATTTGTAAAAGGAATGAGAATTGTATCCAAACAGAAGAGCTATCTTTGAATTTCGTTTGCGATTTGGGCATGCTATTTCATATTAGAGCTTTAAATTTTATAGGCCTAACAAAGAATTTGAGGGTAACGCATGGATTTGGATGAAAGTGTTATTGAAAAGTATGCTCAATAATACACAAGTAGGGACCTACCTAGATGTTACTCTTCTTGAAAAATTCAAATTACTTCTGCAGTTCCTTGCAGAATGAAATAAAGTAGGCCCTACGTAGCACCTCGCAAAATATACACGTTGACCGATTATTTTTCAATGTTTACGGTATGATGCATTGAAGAAACTCATAGGCCCTATAGCTATTTGTAAACATGAGTAAAATGGCTGTAATTTATAGTCGGTGAACAGAGAAAAGATAGAAGCCTTTTTGTTTAGCATTAAAAAGGTGCCTCGCAAAAATTTGAAGTAAATAAATTTGAATGTGTAATCACCATGGAAAGTAAATAACTAGGCAACTAAAATCAAATTGAGTGGACCAACGGACCTAGATTACAGGGTTTTCTCCAAAGTGAAATGAGCTTTAATTATAGGAATGAGGTTTTTATAAAAGGATTGACTATTCGATCCGTAGGTATCAGCATCTGCATTGTTCAAGCGTCTATTATATCCGTAGGTATCAGCGTCTGCATGGTTCAAGCATCTACAGTGGGGTAGAGTTAAGGTTCGATCAAAAAGAGGATATAAAAAAATTGAAGGTCTTGGAAAAAAAAACAGGTGCGGCCTGATAGTGCAGTCTAACCGGCATACCTACCAGCTAAGAATGATGACACTGATACATTAGTATAAATAAAATGATAGGTAGATAGAACATTATTATAGTACAATTATGTTACCATATTTTTATGTTATAATAGGCGAGTTGCTTATCAACTTCTGCTTTCCCTGTTCTATTTGCTTAAGCCTTAAGGAGATAATGAATTATAATCACATTCAGTTGCAAATCAAGTAGCCTACATCTGAAGTTTTCATCATTATTGTAAAATCTCTTGTATTTTTTTAAAGTGTAAAATGCTTTGTTATGCCATGTAGAATGTAACTGATGGCCTATTTCTTAAAATGCATGAATATTTCACTTTATGATCTTCTGCGATTTGTCGTACGAAATGACTCGCTTCACCAAAGAGTCGTGGAGAGCTTTTACTGACACGGCCTAAGGTGACTCAGTATTTAACCTGAAATCACTCGACCGTGGCGTACTTGTAAATTATTAGGAAATGGAGCACACACATTTGACATTAAAGGCTCCTTCATAATGACATTAGCAGTTGCCCAGTGCTCTGTTCTTAGCCACTGCAAGAGTAATAGAAAGAATTATAGAGTTGTAGAACCACTTAACTTTGTTCATGACCAAGTGAAATATGGTAGAGTTGCTGCAGTTATCCATCAGCTGGTTAAGAAATTTAGGTCTAAGCCACAGTTAACTGTCCTGCATGGAAACCACTGAATTGCACCTCAAGCTATTTTGATGCTACATTAAGAAACTAGCATATAAAAGTGATGAAGTCCGTATATATGGTTCAGCTAGCAGTATGGCTTACTGACAGTAAGAAGTTAGGCTACTGTACCATTTAGGGTGGAAATTCAGTTTGGAGTAACGATGTATTTGGAGTAACTTTCTATTTAATCAAATGTTATCACTTCCAAGTGTTGTCTGGTCTTCATTATACCTTAAAATGTTAACTCATATGGTGCATGATTTATGCTTATATACATGCTTAGGTGTACCTGAGCATTTTTATCTCCAGTGCACCTTAAAAGCGAACGAGAGAGAGAGAGAAAATATAGTTAACAATGAAAACTAACTGTAAAGGTGGAACGAAGCTCAAGTACGCGTAGGTATGCAACACAAAGCGACAAGAATGCTATATTGGCATGTTTGAAAAACGACATTACAACGGGTAGCACACGTCTAGTGTTAAATGTAATTTCTAATATCAGTGCGCAGCTACTTGCAGTATGACCCGAAGTTACGATACTAAGAAAAGGCACGGAAGTAATAAATATGCCAAGAATTGCAGAGAAAAATATTAAGTTTTGCAAGAAGAAAATGGTAAGCGAGTGAAAAAAAGAGATTGGAAATTGAAACCCTCACAATTCTAATAGAAGATTTTCCTAACCTCGATGACAATCGTCTTCAGACAAACATAGTAAAGAGCATGACAATGAATGATAAACCATTACTGGGTAAATTAGTATGTCAGGAAAACATATTCTGAAGGACTTTCACTACCGGGTACTTGATTGGTTTGCATTCAACAATGCATCAAGATACAAATGTTTAATTTTGAGACTTTTTGTCCAGTAGTATGAAAAATATAGCAGCAGATTAATAATATTAAAAAGTCAGCTGAAAAGAATAGTGACCATTGAAGTAAAGATAGAAAAGCAGACAGATTTTTATAACTGAATGTGATCTTCTTTTATGCTGCTTTGTCTGATGTACCATTTCTGCGTATTGTTTCAAAACAATTTGCGTAGTAGTATGAACTTAGCAACACGTCAGTCAGTCGTGGAGACCAGTCCAAATAAACACTCTTAGAATAGCAAAAAAAAAAAAAAGTAATTTTCAAAATCTATACCATACAGTAATTGCCACTTTTTCTCTTGTGTTGGTTTAGAGACACTGTACCGAGTAGTATGGATGCAATTTGTAACGGATGGACCAATCCAGGACAACCGTTAATACAAACTACAGCATCCATAAATGTACCAATAGACAGACAAAAGTTTGGTACTGTGGGTTGTCATCAAGATATGTGTTGGGAGATATTTGGCCTAGTAGTACGAACTTACACAGTATCTGGTGAATCGTTCCAGGGTTGCAGTCGATAACTAATGAACAGTCTCCATGAATGTACGGTAATGATCAAACAGACCGAGGTCATCCTGTGCATGAGATTATGAATAAATGGGTCCATGTAAGTAACAAAAACAACGAAATAGCCTGCCGGATTCTTTTCTTCCTCGGATATCTTCTGCTCGGTACTCTTCTGGAGTTTTCTCTTAACTCCCGTGAAATACCGTGATGAAGTTTATAAAGTAAGTTAATAAAGCTCGCATTGTATGTTATTAGAATGCGAGTTTTCCGATCTTCAATAGCCTATATGTGTTGTGGTTTTAGTGCAAAGACTTTACCATAAGAATATGAGTACTAGCAGACCATGGACATTTAGTTTCAACAGTGTTTTAGCAATTTTCTCACCAACTGCTATTCATTTGCCGATAAGAATATGAATCCTCTATTAGTAAACTTAGACTTGGCAACACTACAGCTGTGTACTTAATTTGTTTGACAGTGTGCGTCGACATCGTAAATGGATGGTACTCCGAACAGAATTGCAAGTATTTCTGCTTTTTTATTGATATTTAGTTATAGAAGGTTGACATATAAAAATAAGTGGGTGTGGATTTGTCGCAAGTTACAAAGTGAAAGTATTTAGTTACATGTACCTACATATAAGAATATGCCAGTTTTAATAAATATTGCTTAAGTTACTCCAAACTGAATTTCCACCCTATGTGATAGAAATAACATACGGTATTTTTCAAGGAAAGGTTCAAACTTCAACAACTAGGTACTGCCGACCTGCTTGGTCTAGTGATTAGCACAGCACGTTCTGGTCCGAGAAGTTGTGTGTTCAAATGTAAGGCACATTTGTGATGTCCGTTATCATAACAAGAATTGCTTGCCATCCTTAAATGACCCATCAGGTGTCTATGGAATGTTAAACACCACGTATCAACAACTACCTGAAGCGCAATACCTGTTAAGTACATTTTGAACACCATACCCTTAAATAGAACTGTAGTTATACAAGTACTTTGGTCGAGTAATGTATTTTTCCCTATCCAGAATATCTTCAGT
>KZ869796.1:22272-38605 GCA_003456935.1 Machilis hrabei | reverse complement strand
AGATGTCATAACAGTGGGACCATAATCCAATAGCAATAGCAATAGAAAGTAAATATGTTTAGGCTACTGTAAGGGCTGCATTACAGTGGACCTGGATTCTGCAATCGTGGCAGAAATGGGGGATTCCAAAATCTTTTTACACGACAAAAATAGCATTCTACAGTAACGTCCTAACGCGTAACTTTCCAGCCAGTGAGAAATAAGAACTTGGTGAAGCTCATATCTACAACAACAGATTTCGTCAGAACGTGCCATTTTCACCTTAAATTCACTTCTGTTAATCACNATCACGTTTATCATACAAAAACACGTCGCAGCATTAATTACAAGTTTGCCGTCCATCGTTAGCCCTCCCCCTTTTTTTTGTTTATAGTTGCATTTCAGATGTTGTCAGTCTGCTCCGGCCAGGTGTTTGGCATACGATGTTGGCTTTTACCATGTTTTTACTGACCAGTGATTGGCTGCCTCCCTAGTGGACTTGGGAATCGTGGCTGATGCCCATGTCTGCTTCCGAGTTATATTCTTTTTCTCCCAACTGCTTGCCGGCAGGAAGTTGAATTCCGTGTAATTCGTACTTACGATCCACTGTAGAACTGGCATAATGGAGGCTTAGGACACTTAAACAATTTAAGTGGTTCAGATGTGTCTCTATCAATATGAAAAATCCAAATATTTTGAAGGGTTTAATTCGGTTTGTACTGAATGTCCAACAATTTTTACACTAAAGCTTTAAATGTATGGGCCATTCAGATTAAAAGCAGGAGAATATGTAGTAGGTGTTATTCCTGACCATTCAATAAAATCTGATTGAGATATATATGTCACCATCCATGGTACAGTCTGTTTCACATAACTTCCTGAAAGGGGTACTGTAGTGAACTAACTGCTGATCATTTATTATGAGGGTCAAATAAGGCTGCATGTTCCTGTGACGAATGCGAGAGAGATCAGAGCTTGATGCTTGCAACAAACGACAGTTGGATCCTTGCCAAGAGGACACTACACTTCTTTACCTGCCTCCATTACACTTGGATGGTGACTGATTGCAGACACTAAACTTCACAATCCTGTGGACACACTGTCCATCACATGACAATGACACCAGTGCCACCTACTTCTGCTGAATGTCTTTTAGATCAAGATTATAATGATGACATGCGAGATTTATTTAAGCGTTCTTTTGTTGAACTTTGAGAGGGCTGAATGTAATAATGCACACTCTTCCACATATTGATAAAGAAAGCATTTTGGGTGCATTAGGATTACTGTAGCTCTTCTCAAATGATAGAGCTCTGCTATACAGTGCACAAAAATAGGCCCCAGTAATTCTTCATGGCCATGTACCTTTCATGATTCCAAAGATTGTGAAATTTGTTTTCATCGATTGACTTTAAACATGAATGTGTGGAATTTGACTACCATACCAAACTCTACAGTGAACTTTATATATAGTGTTTAAGCTTTTTTTTTTATGTGCACATACTAGTCCAAGAATTGTGAACCTCGTGTGACCTAGACATCTGGTTAGCAGCCTAATATCATTGTGTCATCCATAGCATGTAGTTTGTTATCCGAGTGAAGGTTAACCCTATTTTTTTTTTATT
This sequence comes from Machilis hrabei, assembly GCA_003456935.1. Classification (NCBI taxonomy): domain Eukaryota; kingdom Metazoa; phylum Arthropoda; class Insecta; order Archaeognatha; family Machilidae; genus Machilis; species Machilis hrabei. Next base: position 37,001 of record KZ869796.1, on the reverse strand, counting down.
ATGATAAGCAACTATTTTTCACTGAATTGAGGTTTGTAATGTTTTGACCACACATTCACAAGAAGCAGTGTCAGTTTTTGTTTGGGGGGGATGGAAATAAAATTGTGTAACTGCATATCTTCAGAAATTCGAAGTATCACCGTGTGTGAAAATATGACACTTTCCTGGGAGTTAACAGAATTGAACACACCAGTGAAATTTGCACTGTAGTAGCACTTAATCTGCTAATGGTAGTACGGTAGTCCATTTGTTGATACATATGTTTATCTCTGATGAACACACATGCTTAGTATGTATTGAACTGGGTATTTCTTAGGTGCATTCAAAGCACAACAGATGTAACCTTAGTCTTACTACTGTCGCAAAAAACTGTGGCAAATAATAGTATTCCAGTTTTGTATGCTCATTACATCTCTGAACTATCTATTGCAGTTTTAAGTTGTCCTGTGCATTGTAAGAATTTACTGATAATATTTGACTACCTCAGACACTAACATGTTGACATAAATCACATAATCATTGGTTTAATTACTTGGTAAACTATTACGTGTAAGAAATAAAAGTGTAATTTATACATAAAAGATCAAAACCAGTCTTTTCAATTTGCTTGTTTACTGTCAAGCAAAAAATCTGTAGTAGTATTGACTTTTGTATTTCTGTTTCAGTGATGGCGAAAATATCTTTTATGCTACGGTATCTTATAATATAACACAAAAAAAAGTAAAGGGTGGTGCTGAAACAATTGTTTCAAGAAGAACACCGACAGAAAAATTTAATACAATAATATTTGTCGTAACAGTAACTGTGTTGTTATGGCAATGGTATTTGTAGCTATCATTTAGATTTTCAGGTTGTGAAAATGTTTCTTGTGTTGAGCAGGATGTATAATTCTGTTTATCTGTATAATAAAGTGCATTTGCACAGTTTCATTCATTGGCTAGACTGAAAGTTATTGATGAACCTCTTTGCAATCTGATAAATATAATAAGTGAACCTTCTTAAATCTAGAGGCTTAATTCTCAGGGGGTTTTGTGGAATAGGCAAAGTTAACTGCAAGGATGGCATGGTGACTTTGTACGACATAAGTAAACAAAGTGGTGTTGTAGTAAAAACACAATTTTCATTTGTATAAGAACATTGTCATTTTGGGATGGTACGTGTGTTGAGGTTGGATGAATTAAAAGAATGAAGAAAAACAACAACAAAATACAGTTTAAAGTGAATTTCAAAGTAGCAATTAATATACTTCTAATCACGTTAACAAAGAAGTGCAGATTAAAAGGCATGTATATGAAGATAGTTCAGTGATTTTACTATCAACGACTTCCCATAAAAGTTATTCATATAGTTGTTGACTTTGATTGTGTTTTAAATAAGTGGATTGTTATAAGAAATATCAGTGAATTCAGTGGGGATATTAAGCTGTTCAACATTGATGTAGATTTCCTTTTCATAGCAACGCCATGAAACAGGATCCTCACGACGACGGCTACGAGACGAGCGACATGGAAATCAGGGGCCACGTGGAACCACCGAAGATGATGAACCATCATCTTCACAGTGGCCTCGGTCTCAAACCTCCACCACCGGACGACCCATACAGTTTTGTGGATGACGAACCTGCACCTCCTCCGTTACCTCGTGCTCCAACAGTTGTGCTTCCACCAGTTTTAAAGAAACGTGGCCGAAAAAAGAAATTAAAAATGGAAGAACAGCAAGGGTAAGTCTAGTCATCTCTGTTTTAAGTTGATGCATTGCAGCTTTACCAGAAGTGTGATATTTATTGTTGGTCTACTTTTGGCTAAAGCACTTGGTTTGTTTATTTCTGAAGACGGTGATCCTTTGAATAAACATCAAGAGACAAGGAGTCCATTGTTGAAGGAAAAAACAACCAGGTTAATTTTTTTATAAGTGTATTATAACCGTACTGTAGACAGTACCTTGTTTTATTAGTAACAGCAAATATGTTTCTGGTAGATAATAAGTTTTTGAAAATACACTAAATGGTTTTGTGTTCGTCAGCCATTAGACGATTGTTATACTACACTTCACTGATGATAATTCTTACATTAAAGACTATTCATTGGCAGTAAGCGAGCTACTGTGTGCAATTTTTTGGAAGCTGGATGATGACCTTGTCAGATTGCATCTTAAAAATTAGAACGGCTGTTTTACTAAACGTACAATAAATTTGGAACCAACCGTATTAGGTTAATGACATTTGAAAATGAGTTAAAGTGCGAGTCTAAGATATACCTGCTTTTTTTTTCTTTTGAAATTCAGTTGAGGTTAAACTGCTATTTAGTGGACATAAATGAAGTAATTTTGTTTAAGTACTCACCAAAAAAGTGACAGTGTGAACTTATTTATTTACCACTTTTCTGGGTATGGTTTAGGATTTGAAGCTGTAGGCCTATTCCATGGCAGCACATCAGTTACAGAATTAGACGATGCTTGACAGAATTAGGCAATGCTTGAAAAATAGAAAGCATTGAATTTATTCATTTTGGAAATGAGCATCACTTGGTTCTTGGGATGTTTTAGTGTTGGAAAGTATATCTATTTTTATATATATGATTTAGCCATAAACTCTAGTGCTTGCAAAGGTAAGTTTATTTAGAGCTTGTCTGTGAACTCTACTACTAGCTGTTTTTTGCACTTAGAAAACCATAACCTGCTCTAAAGTATGCCCTGGTACAAATCTCAAAGGCCAACTCGTTGCCGGAAGTTTAAAGAGTGATCATACGAGTCTGCGTTTGAATCACTCTACATTGAGGTATGATCGAGTGACGTTAAAAGTGGGGTTCCATCGATAAGTCTGGTGTAAAAGAACTTGCCATACATTTGGCTAAGTTTAGAGTTAGTGGCACAATTCAGTCGTTCTAAAGCGTCATTGCAACGCAAATGGGGTCTCCATTCGACTTTTGCTATCAGAATCGTATAATGAAGCTTGGCCTGCATTACCGTGTTAACAGGGGTATCCATATGTGGAAATAACTAACTCGCTTGCTATCTCTCACCAATAATGTCGGGACCCCTGTTTCAGTTTGGAGTTTTTTGTGCAATCTCAGTTCTCTTATTTAGCTTAGGAGTGCTTTTCAGCTTTCAAAGTGAGAGACAACAAGGCCCAAAGGTTTCAGGAAATGTACTTAGATGTTTAAATCCTCTGGTTGGCACTTCAAATGGCTATTTCCTCTCTTAGATAACCAATAAAATACCTTTTAACAGTCGAGGCCCCCTTGTAAACAGGCGTCTGATTGTGTGCAGTGTTGCCAAGTTACTCTCGGTGATGGCTTCATTGGACTTTTTTTTTTCTCCCCAAATTATGTGGTGGATAATAAAACCTAAGTAATATCTACAAATGTTGTGATCTTTCCTTATACTTAAATTGTTGGTGTAATAACAAAACAAAAATAGTTTTGTGTAAACCAGATAAAATGAAATTAATAGCTGTTATTATTTAAAATAGTTTTTGATTGTACTACTACTAAATGAGCTGTTTTTTTTAACTTGAAGATTTGTCTTCTGTTTTTCTACTCCACGATAATTTGCAAAGAGTTGGGCGAATTGTGACCATACATTACAGGGAGCTATATGTTCTGCAAATAATTTGATATTAAAAGTTATTTGACAATATCCAGTACCTAATTTTACCACCCACCATTTCAAAACAGAAAGGTGATATTTTTGTTGAAATTTTAGATTTGCCTATATATTCTGCATATGACAGCTGATATCAGTAACACTTGGTATAATGATAATAANTTGAATGTTTAACAATATCCTTTTGGACTAAATTTTACAACTTGCCATATATTTAGAAAGTGATAGTTGATGTCAGTAAAATTTTCCACACAGACAAAAGTCTGATCGTTTTACAAGCTCCTGTAGATAGTTACACCATTTCAGAAAAAAACCCACTAGTGTTGTAATGATACCGATAATTGGTACCCGACCCCAACAGATATTTTATTGAAAACGCTTTGATTTGGCTGTCGCCTGCCAATGTGTTTGATTACGTCTTCTTCCTTTATCTCTATCGTTCTTTTCTTCTGGCTTTTTTTGGTAGGAAGAGAGGTATGTGGATCAAATAGTCTCCCACATCAAAAGTTGCCTGGGGGCAACCACTGTTCTTCACTGCCGGTCGGACATTCATCGGGTAACATCATTTTATTACGGAATTGGAGACCTTTCTAACCTGCATGAACTAAAAGTTTAGATGAATGTATAGATATCATTTAATAGATTATTATCACGCGTAGTGGCAAGAAATTATTGTTCATGCTTAGCAGGAATTCTAGCTTTAATCCTTCACTTAGTAGGAAGGGACCGACAGGTTGGCTTAATGGTAGAGTGCTTGCTCGCCTCCTGATTGGGAGGTCCCGGGTTCAAATCCCTTAGGCTGACTACTAGTACTGAGTATGGGTCTACCTGTGAAGTACTCCACACTAAGGTATGATCGTAGGCGTCTTCCAGGAGGGACGTTAAAAGTGGGGTCCCATCGATAAGTGTTCGGCTATTTGTCGAGCGAGTGGCAAAATTCAATCATCTGACGCGGATGGGGCCTCCATTAGACCATCGCAGTCAGAACCGTGGGACCATAAACTCAAATAAACAGGTAGGAACCCATTATTGGTTTAAAGTTCAAGTAATTTGGATAACTTTGAGAAGAAGAATCGTTGTGATTCCCCGCAGCAGCTTTGCTAGACTGAGAAATAGGTGCTCCCTGTTTTTTGAACGAATTCATTCCCTCCTGTATGCAGCCACAAATTGGATGTTCGGGGAGTGAAGGCGCAATTAATCGCCAACCTGGATCTCTTTCTTGTACTCTGTCTGATTCAGTGACAAATTCGTTTGTTAAGAACAATTCGTTCAGGAACTACCTAACACTAGCTAGCAATAAACAATGAAAAAGGAAAGAATGGGCAAAAGAACAATATCTTTGGAACGATTCTTAAGTTCATCAAGAACGATTCCCACAATTTAACTGCTTTGCCTAACTCTTAATTGAGAGAGGAGGGCAGAAGAAATGGGACGAGTGGTAGAGATAATTAGAGCTTGGGAAGGCAACAATAAAATTTGATTCGGGGCTAACTATTTACATTAACGTTCACCTTGGCAATAATATTTATTCTACTCAACTTTTAATAAAATAGAATTGGAATGAACAGTTGGAATGATTTGGTAATTTTTTAATTTACAACAACTGGCAACATTGTTTTAGCTACAGCACTGACTCGGACGGCCAGTTGAATAAGCAAGATGTGTTTACAAGATGGCCTTGACTAGGTCAGATTGTTTTATTCGGTCATCTAAGAGCCATTTGAAGTGCCATCCAGAGGATTTAAACACATAGGTACATCTCCTGAAACCTTTGTGCCTTGTTGTGTCTAATTTTGAAAACTGAAAAGCACTCCTAAGCTAAATAAGAGAATTGAGATTGCACATCTAAAGCTCCAAGCTGAAACAGGGAATGAGATAACTATCTTGTCCCAGTCTGTAATGGAATATGGCAAAAGCTGGTCTCTGGTAGGCATTGGGCTCCTGAACACACTTAATTGCTAGTCTACTGCAGAAAGTCTGATGAGAAGACATGAAAACAGTACAATAAACAGTCTGCAGTGCCACTAGTCTGATCGCACAATGCTCTACAGTTCCCACACTGTAATACAAGTTATTTTTTTTACTTGCCACGTACAGACAGAATAACCACTGAAATGGCGATGTCTGAACATTCCAGTAGCGGTTAATGTGTAAATACGGTTGAATACATGATGTAAGTCAGCTTCATGTTCTGATACCATATCACAACCATAAAACCTCTTTCAAAGGTGCCATTCTTGTTGCTTCTTTCTACAGTTCCATTCACCAAAGTCAGATGCGTGTCAATCTGTAAACAAAACTCAAGACTCGTCGGAGAACAGTGGCCTGTTCCATTTAACAGGAGTATGATATCTGTGGTTCAGTACCCATTGGTACTGAGCTGCACAATGTTTGCTAATAATCCACAACAAAAGCTAAAGGTTGTCGCATGTAGCCTCAACTTTCCTGAAGTTTAATGCATATTATCTGTGTCAACAGTCCCCTTCCTCGGCAGTTGTAAAGCCCCATATCAGCTAGTATGTGGTGTCCTGGAGATTGTGTCATACAAATAATGATATATACTGATCATCTGCATGTGTTTTTCTGCGCTGATGACACTTCCCTGTTTATTTATGGACTTCACCAGTTTTCTGAAATCGAAAATTTAAATGACTGACCACAGATGGGTTAAATCCAAGCCACTGGTACTGTCCTGCATCTTTGTCTCTAATAGTTTTCAGTGCCATACTTGGGGTAAAAGATGCTTCACTTCCAGCATCAGTATTTCATTTCACTGTATGTAGAAGTTGTGCTTTNTACAGGTCATTCATAGGACATTCCATTTTTATATACATCACTTTACACCAAATTCAGATAGTCATTTACATGTGATGTTGAGCACTAAAAATGGCCAATCATTTTTTGTATGCGAAGCAACTCGCAACAGTGAGTGCTGAAAGTGGACATAGAACTAGGAAAAAGGTGTTTACAAATTTGTATTTTTAAGGTTTTAAGATTGTAAGTTTTAAAGGAAAACAGATGACTGTGGAGAGTTCCAGAGTTTGTAAACACGAGATTAAAATGTAGAATTGTAGTAGGCTGTTTTGTGAGTAAAAATTTGACCATGTAAAGATGACTAGAGTCACTTTGCCTAGTAGCATGAACATGGGAAGCAGTAGGAGGAACCAATGATGAAAGCTCAGTAGAGCATTCTCCACATGAAAATAACTATGAAACAGACAAAGGTCAGAGACTGCATGGCAATGTAAGAGAGGGTGTAAAGAACAAGCTAGGGATGATCAAAGCTCGTCTTTGTATTGAGTTGAGGAGATTGAGGTGAGTTTTAGGAACCCCACAGCATCTTAAAATAGAACCAATTTACACCTTGTTAAGAGTTGATTTCCTAGAATGGAAAAGAAACCCTAACTCTTTGAAAGCAGTTTTTTTTTTAGATAGAGCAGACATATGGTTATGCCAGGAGAGATTATTGCCTAATACAGAGAATGAATTGATGTTGGAGATTGTGCTGTTTGAAAATGTGAGTCTGATTAGCTTTTAATGAAGAGACAAGACTGGGTTTCGCTGGGATTCAAGTTAACTAGATTTTGCAGTTATTGTGCTGAGCATGTTTAGTTGAAAATACCTCAAAGTCCACTACATATATATGTATTTTGTTTTACTAATGTAAAACCGATTTGCTTTCAAATGTAATAAGGCTAAAGTTACACTTTCTGAAAAATAAATTTAAACCAAGTATTGTACAGCCATCTTCTTGCATTCCATTTTCATTGGTTGTCTTGCAGTAGTAGTAAAAAAAAAGAAAAAAAAAGAGAGATAAAATTGCCATTCTGCCGTATTCTAACTGGGCCAACAAGGTAACTTACTGGAAAGGGAAAGACAGGAGCTGCCTTACTAGCATGCTGAAGCAATTGATGTTCCCTGCTGCACACTAATTATAATTTGAGGTTTGAAGGATGGGAGGATATTAAGAATTATTCCTTACATTCTTTTTGATAATGTACTGAATGAAATACAGTTGATACCTTTTCAGTTTGTACAGTTATTTATAGATTCAGAACATAACATGCGTTACACTCATTTTGTAAAGATGAGACATATTACATATTTCTTGCTATTTCACATTTTTTCAAAGAAGGTTTTCTGTAGTATTACTTGAAGTGGGACAGGTACACACTGGTACGAAGTGCTAGCATGCCTTTATCAATGCTAGTGTATGAACTGGGCTGTACCATTGTGTACCTGCATTATTTCAGAAGAATGCTATTGTTCATGAAGAGTTCTATTGTTCAATATGACTGGACAAAAACAAATTTTAGACTGCAGCTATACTTGGAAGAAGATAGGCGCAGGAGCTTCTAAATGTTGGTGTGATTCTTAGCTTTCTTTGCTGAGGTATGTATGTCAGGCCTGTTAGTATTTTAGTTAAAAAAACTACACGAGTGCAAAAAATAAATGAAGAATTGCAGTTAAAAATACTTTAGTTTTCACTTACCAAATTGTCGTGTGAATTCTGCGAGGCAATGAAGTTTATTCTTGAGGCTTCAGAATATTTAGGTTGAACGGTTGTTTGAACACAGTTAACTTTAAAGAATAGTAAGTGATACATGTTATGGCTAAGACTTAGGAAATATAGGTTGTGTAACATTTTATCAGAAGTCCCAAATGGCTAGTCAGTTTTGAACATTTATTGGTATTGCATTGGGTCACTTTCTATAGCAAAAGTGAATAAATTGTTACAAGCTACTAATAATGTGATCTGCTTCCCTTCTGTTAAAAGCCTTCCAAGTGGCACCTAGGAGCAGTGTGTAACCATTTCTGCATAATGCTGTACATTACACACATTTGCTGGGATGTTGGCATTATTGAAATTGGCACATAATTAAGGTCATTGTCTATACACATTACTTTAGATCTTTGTCTAATGCAAAAGTTTTCCAGATATTTACACTGGGAAACAGAAATGACAGCAAGGTGTTTTTTAAGTAGTTTCATTCCTTTTGCTTTTGATTGGTTCTGTTACTTTAGATAATGGACAAAATTGCCATGGTGTCTCGATTGGGTCAGAAATGTAACTGCAACAGAATGAGTGTAAAGAGACCGAGGATGGTTTAGTGAGAACCTTGTGGCAATTTCTGTTCTCTGGTTTACCGAAGCACTACCTAAGAGTATGTGGAACACTTGACTGAGATGTTTGGCTTGTTTACAAAAATCTGATAAAACCAATAATATTTTTTTGGAATAATGTTTAATTAAGTTCACTTGAATGCACTATTTGCTAGTACCTACAATATTGTGATTAAACAGTGATTGAACATATGAAAATATTCAAGCATTTAGTGAAATGAATTAACAAATTTTTTTTTTAAATAATGAAATGCTTGAAACTGCACAATAAAAAGTGGCAAACAGAAAAGCATACGTTGGACTGCGCCGTCTCTCCTCATACTTTCAATCCCGCAAAAGTAGCTCTTTAATTGTAAAACTACCACAGTAATATTCACAACCCCGTTTTCCCCCACAAAAGAAACGTGATAACATGATATATTATTGAGTTCAATTATTAGAATGATGAATCTCCAGAATATTCATGAAATGGCAAGTTAAACAATGCCTAAACCACCCTCNGAGTGATACCTAAAAATGGCTGTCATAATCTTTGTTTTGTAGACCATGCGTGCTGTGTTTGTCTGTTGTTTATAACGGCTGTGTCTGATTGGCTGAAACTCGTAGATTGTTGCCTGTATTGCCCAGAAAATAGCCCCTGATCTATCCCAAAAGATTACTCCGTTTCTTGCCTTGCTTGATAAATTGCCTTGTGTAAATAGGAAAATCTGCCAAGCAGTGAGCTAGGCAATGACTTGCTCAACTTATTGTCCCATGGAAAACGACCTTTAGGACACAAACAGTTTGGCTTAACGTGAGAATGCTGGCCTCCTAATTAGGTCACTGGTTTACATAATAGGGCCAAAGTGTAAATTGGTTATCCTACAAGTCTGCCTCTGAAGCACTCCAAATTAAGTTGTGATCTTAGACATCTTCAGGGAGGGACTTTAAAAGTGGAGTCACATCAATAAGCGTTTTGTGTAAAAGATCCCACCACTGGCCACGTGTAGGGTGAATGGCCAAGTTCAATTGTCCTGAAAAGTCAAGGCAGTGGATCCTTATCGTCAGAACCGTAGGGTCATAAACTCAAATATATAATCAGATTGATGTAAGGAGCTTTACAAAAACAAAATATTCACAGCTTATTGCTTTAAACTGTATGTGTTGCAAAGGAATATTTAATGAAATATTAGTTTAAAATTAGATTTCAGAATCAATGTCTTGATGTTGTGCCTGACTTTTAAGTTCTGTATCCTGCTTATTAAAATATCCGGGAAGAAGAAGATGTTGGCAATAATAAAGCGAAGGTATTAAAAATCTGTTTCAGGAGATTTAAGAGAAAGTCAATACATCCAGATATAACATTGTCATTGCTAGAATAATAGTTGCAAGACTGCAGATGGGGTACATTGTTGAAAAGCTCCTTCCATGTATATTACTTGCATTGATTGATTTTTATTAGAGTACCAACTAAATAATTAAGTTTTGTTACGATATGGGAACTATTTTGGTTATTTTTTAATCAAATAATTTGGTCTGTTAAAATATCCATTCAACTTTTTTTTAAATAGTATGAACCTTGTAGATCTACCATGGAGGTTGACAAAGTAACAGCGATTGAGTGAAGTGTATTATGATATTATGAAATACACATATGATTCATTTGGAATAAGGACATTCTACTTTCAAAGTAAATGCTGGAATCAGATTTTGGCTTATTGCTTTAATTGTTCATATGTATTTGCAAAAATCAAACTTTTAGTTTGTGTACTAATACAAGGTATGTTCAAAACAACCAAACTTGTAAAATAGTACAGGAACCATAGAATGTTGTGCGATGGTATTACTGGGATAGCAGTGACCTTAAGCTATCACGCGACTCTTGCTGCATGTGTGTGTTCAAATCGATTAGTGTTTCGTGCAGATGGGTCATATTTCTATCATTTAAAAATGAGCGAGCATTACGTGTGCCTGAAATTTTATGTAAAACAAAGAACAACTTAAACCAATACTTTTGAAATGTAAAAAAAAAATAAAGGCTTTTGGCAATGATTGTGTGGGTCATACACAGACTTATAAATGGTAAAAAAAATGACCCTCGTTCTAGGCAACTATCAACATCCTCAGATGACTAGCATGACAAGAAAGTCTGCCGTAATTTGTGAAAATTGTTGTTCGACATTCGAAGAGATCTCCGAAGAACTAGGCATGTCAAAATGTTCAAGCCATACAATTTGAACTGCACAGTTAGGGATGCATTGGGTCTCAGAGAAATTTGTGCTGCATCTCTTGACAGGAACAAAGATAATATTGGCTTTTTTTTTATTATTATTATTATTATACGATAAGCAACTACAAAAGGGTGTATGTAACCTGTAATGCAAAAGCACCGTGAGTGCCAAAAGTAAACATAGAACTACGAAGAAAGCAAGTATTTATGAACCTTAGTTTTGAAGGTTTGAAGATTGTATGTATCAGGAAAAACAGTTGAAGGTAGTGTGTTCCAGAGTTTGGAAACTCGAGGGAAAAAAGTAGAGTTGTAATAGGCCGTTCTGTGGGTAAAAAGCTTGACCGTGTAAGGATGACACGAGGCACTATGCCTAGTGGTACGAACGAACATAGGCGGCAACAGGAGAAATTAAAGATGCGAGCTCAGTAGAGCAGTGACCGTGAAAATAACAATAAAACAAACAAAGGTCTGCGACTGCACGACGGTGAGAGAGAGGGTGTAAAGAACCGGTGAGGGACGGGTCATCAATCAAACGAAAAGCTCGCCTTTGTATTGAGTCAAGAAGATTGAGATGGGTAATTTAGAAAAAATGGCATTTGTGTGAACAATATTCCAAAATAGGACGAACTTGAGCCTTGTAAAGAGTTAAGAATTGCTCAGCGGTGAAATACTTCCTGGATCGGAAAAGAAATCCTAACTTTCTGGAAGCAGCTTTGGCTATAGCAGATACATGATCATGCCAGGAAAGATCGGAGGAGAGAGTAATGCCTAATATAGAGAGCGAATCATTGTTAGTGATTGAGATGTTTGAAAAAATGATGTCGGGAGCATTCTGGTTAACTTTTTTGGTGAGGAGACAAGACTGGGTTTTGCTGGAGTTGAAGCTCACCAGATTCTCTGAGCCCCATTGAAGAATTTTTTGAAGATCTGTGTTCATACATGAAGCTAGACTGGAGCGTGATGAACAAAGGTCAGATTGGGAAGGGTTATGTTGGAAAGAAAGATTGGAGTGTAAAGTACTATCGTCTGCAAAGCTGTGGATGGGATTTGTAGTAATGGAGAGGAGATCATTAATGTGTAGGAGAAATAGAGTAGGAGACAGAACTGANCCTTGAGGAACACCAGCATTTACTGGAAAGGTATCGGACAGNGCACCATCAACTGCTACTCGGATAGATCTGTTGCTNAGAAAGCTCGAGATCCACTGACATAATTGCTGTGGTAAGCCATAGGAAGGAAGCTTATTTAAGAGACCCTGTCAGTCATGTAGTCTTTTTTTCTACACGAGTTTATTCAGCATGGACAAACTGTAAACTAAGAATTTCACCTAGACGTCATGAAACCTCTGCGAGATTGTATAAGATGCTAAATAAATAAGGAGTGGGAAATCAATATTGTATGCTGCATTGTGATAATTCGCCGTTGCATTCATTCTTGCTCATTTGCGGCTTTCTCGCAAAAAGTGAGGCTGCTATTCTTCTCCAACCCCCGTGCTCATCAGAGCTAGAAGTGGAAAAATGAAACTAAATTATATTTGGCTATTATTCTGGTTATTTCACATTCATCTTGAATAATACTTTTGTCACTCTTCTTAGTGCAAAGTTGTTTTGATGAATTTTTACAGATATTCGGTATGCATGGAGAACCATGTTTAAATGTAATAGAGCAGATTTAACAGTATTACTGTAACACAGTTAGGACTCCAGCTTCTGTTCTGCATAATGTGTGAATAAACAAAAATATAATGAGTATCTATTCGGGAAATGCAGTGGGATATTTTGTGAGGGACATTCAGTATTGTGTCTTCTGCCAGCACATAACGTAACTCAGGATGCAAGTTACCACAAACTCCTTGTCACCAAGTGGCAGCAAATCTTCTTCCAAAATCATATCTCAATTTGTGATCTTGATCAATCATACTTCATAATTTAGAAAAAATGGCATTTATCTGGAAATTATTTGTTACTAAATTGAGTGTATTTTGCAACATGTGCACAGGTTGTTAGGGAGCGTGACTTCCATTTGGAAGGAGAAGGTTGTTTCCCTTGCAACCAGTAGGTAGGACAACAATACTGGCCCACATACATTACAAATAACCTCTCTGTATCTGGCAAAAGACAGTGTGAACAATAGAGAAGTAGGTGGCAGTAGATGATCATGTCTTACACTACACAGTATCAACAATGCAGGAGTAATGTTGCTGCAGATAACCATGTACTACTGAAGTCTGTGACCTCCCCAAGAGATAGTGCAATGTTGATTGGTAGCCATTTGCTCCAGGGGATGGTAGTGTGGCATCAATTCTTCCATGATGCAATGAGTCCATAAACTAAAACAACCTAAAATAAAGACATTACATTTAGTTAAATCAAAACAATATTAACACAATTGTTTTATCTTACCTGTGCATTCTTGAATGGTCCCATAACGCTGGCACTCTCCGTGTCGTAAGCAACTTTTGAGTACACGTTCATTTAATTAAAGAAAAAGATGCAAAATTTTGAAGATGCTGTATTGACCGTCCTTAACTTGCCATAATGTCATTGAAGTTCCTTAACATGAATCCTGGGAGAGATATTATACATGTACTGGCACTATGGTATTTGTCATGAAAGGCATACCTTACTGGGTGTGTTTCACATGCAGACCCTTTGCACTCAGGGTAAGGAGTACCCCATGGATTTGCTATATTACAGTTAATGTTAAATTAATACCAAGAAGGACAAACGATGGCAGTAGGGTGATGACCGGAACATGCAGCCTCTTAATACTGTGATCTAACCAGTCTTCAGATTTTGGATGAAAGGATGTCAGAAATAATATTATTATTCTTTTTTTTATCTTTTATACTATGATAGTCTATATCACATTTGTCATCCCACGTTTGAGAAAGTGAAGGTCTAGTGGGGAAATCCACCCACGTTATGACGACTAAATTTTGACAATCGCTCGACACGTACAGTTTTATGTTCTTTTACTTTGAATACTTACCAGTTAACCCTGCTTTTCCCATCCTTCTTGGAAGATTATACCTTAATGTGGTGAGCTGTACATGCAGATTCATAGTATATCCCTTATGCCCAATATAAGGAATCAGCCATGGTCTTCGAACCTGGGGTCTCTAGATAAGGAGATGGCACACTACCATTACTGGAAGATGTTGATATCTATTATCGGAAGTATCAATATCGCTTTTCTACAAATTCCAGTATAGCATTCCCGAAACATAGCCCATTTCGCCTGTAGGTGTCTACGTAATGGAATTTATTGAAAGGTATTTATATACATAACTATTTGATGGTTCTCGGGTTTTGATGTGTGTAATAAAAAGTAAGTGAATCTAAAACTCGTAGACCTATTCCCAATAGAGGTAGCACATTTGAAGTAACAATTCAGTTACCGTATTTATCTTTATGTGGATAGCTTGACAGTTATTTGCGTAACTTGGTATGAGACGGAAGGAATTAAAATATTTGTTCTTCTCTTATTTAATCGATTATTATTTGCAGAAGTTATGGTCAGTTTTAGAACTCCAACAAAGAAGTTGCTATTTATTCAAGATGCTCGATATGAATGGTGAGTTAGCTTGCTCTGTCTTCAGACCCTCTCTTAACAGTTGGCAAAGTTTGGTCGGTGTCAGCCCTTTTTTTGAAATTGTCATGGAATATGGGTAGACACACAAACTTCACTTCGTTTTTTTAATAGACATCATAACCTTTTAATTTTAAGTCATTATTATGGTAATCATTATCTCTGAGGGGTGGGTCAAAAGTAAGAGTGAACATAAAAGTTT